>JAXGGA010015901.1:0-27955 GCA_038373865.1 Uloborus plumipes
GATATCAGTTAGTAAATTTTTCGTTGAAAATAGCGATCATAAGCTATGAGTAAAAACCCGAAAAAGCGACGTTTAAAAACACAAATAGATGAAGTTAAAATTGGCGAACATGTTTCTAAAGCATAAAGCTTCCTTCTTCAGCGCCAAACAAGAAATGAAAAGAAACAAAGTGCCGGGAGAGTTTAAATTGCAAAGGAGCAAAAGCTAGGCCAATCAGGTGTCAGCGTGTGCCGAGTCCTGATTTGGCGTTGCGTTGTCAGAAAATTTAAAAGCATGAAGTAAAATTGGCGAGATGTGTGGAACTGCAAAAGATTCATTACAAATATTACTTAAATTTTTATGAACATGAAAGGCTTCTAAGAAATCCAACTCGCCAACAGTTGAAGGTCTGCAAATAATTTTAGCTTCGGAGAAAACAAATCTATGGCCCATTTCCCAACAGTGTTTCGCGATTGAGGATTTTGAGAGTTCTTTCTTTTTAACATAATTTTCATGTTCCTTTAACAAATTCACAAATGTAAAATTCACAAAATTCACAAATGTGAATGTCAAATTGGTTACGTCGGACAGACCCGAAAGGCGCTAAAATTTAGGTTAAAGGAACATGAAAATTATGTTAAAAAGAAAGAACTCTCAAAATCCTCAATCGCGAAACACTGTTGGGAAATGGGCCATAGATTTGTTTTCTCCGAAGCTAAAATTATTTGCAGACCTTCAACTGTTGGCGAGTTGGATTTCTTAGAAGCCTTTCATGTTCATAAAAATTTAAGTAATATTTGTAATGAATCTTTTGCAGTTCCACACATCTCGCCAATTTTACTTCATGCTTTTAAATTTTCTGACAACGCAACGCCAAATCAGGACTCGGCACACGCTGACACCTGATTGGCCTAGCTTTTGCTCCTTTGCTATTTAAACTCTCCCGGCACTTTGTTTCTTTTCATTTCTTGCTTGGCGCTGAAGAAGGAAGCTTTATGCTTTTGAAACATGTTCGCCAATTTTAACTTCATCTATTTGTGTTTTTAAACGTCGCTTTTTCGGGTTTTTACTCATTTTAACACAAAGTGAACTGCTTTTTGATCATAAGCTATACTTAATTTAAACCAGAATGACAAATGAAGCAATGAAATTAAGTGAAACACTCAATAAGGAACCAACTGATTCAAAAAACGAAGGTGGAGTAATGAATAAATTATATTTAAAAAAATTAAGAACACCTTGAGAAAAACTATTTCAATGTACAAGAAAAAAAAAGTACAAGTATCATATCATGATCAATTTTTTTTTTTTTTTTTTTTTGCTCTTTATTTTGTGTTTCTTTATTTTGTGTTTTTTCTTACTTCTGCTGATTCTAATAAAAAAAAATTTTTAAACCGTATTTATTCAAAAAAAAAAGAAAAAAAAACGAATTATTCACTCAAGTCACCACCTTATGATCTACTATATAAATAGAATTAAAGAAAATCATAGGGGTATGCATTTAGAACAACGCTATTGGCATGTCTCATCTTACATTTAAGAAGAGGTAAGTGCGAACCCTGGCTTAAACACAGACTGATTAATGTATTAAACCAAAATAAACTATGTAGACTATAAGTGATGTTTACTAAATGAAAACAACTTACATTTGCTCACTTGGTCTTATTAAAAGGACAGAGGAAGAATCACAGACGCAACTCTCTCAATCTTCAAATCACAGTTGTTCGCAAGACACGTGGGATATCACTGATTGCGTTTCATCCATGCAAGCAAGTGCTGATCTCTAGTATTAGGTATCATCCCAAGGCAACTACCTAACATATTTAATGTGTGCCAGAAGTTTTTTCCTGCTCATATTCACATAATTTAAGGTGGACGCACTTACCCCGCTAGGTAGGGAAAGTGCGTACCTTAGAATAGGTGTCATAAACCAGGTCACAAAACCTACACTTATGGTATATTTGACATATTATATGCTTGAAAATCTTAGTAAAGGATCTGGAAAGAAAACTAAAAAAAAGTTTTGAGTGTACAAGATTTTTCAACAGAGCAGCATCCTTGAGAACATGAACTTTGAACAAGAAGTTCTGTCAAGAACTAAACGAGCCTACTTTCCCGTACATCGACATTGGCATTCTAGCATCTGATCATTATTCTCTTGATTATCTAAGACTAAAAATTATGTCAAACATACCTTTTTAGCACTTAAAGCTGATTTCTAAAAGCAAAATATACCCCTCTCATCAGATGAAATAGACACATAAAAAGTAAATAAATGAATAAATAAAGTTTTGTCGCACCTTTTAAAGAATGTAACTGTTACAGTTCTTCCGTAGAAAAATTCCTCAATTGTTTTCAAAAAAAAAATAAAAGTACAAAGTACATCAAAACACATTTTATCAAAGAAAGAAAAAAAAAAAGAAAAAAAAAACTCGTCCGTTGATAAAATGTCTCGAATTTCACTTTTAATCCGTTGCCAGTTGTTAAATATAAATAAAGAATAAAATGCTTTCGTGAATGAAACATTTTTGTTACAAAAAAAATCGTCTGCCAAAAATAATAATAATAATAATAATAAATTCAATAAAACAAATGAATAAATAAACAAAAAATCGTCTGCACAGTCAGTCATTTTTTTTCGGACTGTTTACTCAAAAGTTATTACGGGTGACAGCTTGCTTGAGCGGTTCAATGTTAAACGAAAAATTGTTCAAATCGGAAATGTAAATACGGGAATGAAGTATCCTTGAAAAGTTCTTTCCAACAAAAAAAAGTTTGTTCAAATCGGACTGTTCATTAAAAAGTTAGTATCGTGGGACCGGTTGTTTGAACGGCTCAAAGTTGAACCAAAAATTGTTCAAATCAAAAAATCAAATATGGGAATGAGCTGTACTCGCCGAGATCTTTCCAACAAAAAAAAGTTTGTCCAAATCGGACTGTTCATTCAAAAGTTATTAGGGGGGGACAGACAGACCGACCGACCGACCGACCGACCGACCGACCGACCGACCGACACACAAATTCCCCATCTCAATACCCTACTTTCAAATTTTTAATTTTTCGATATTCATTTTACCTTTTTATTTTTTTCACTTGGCGATATTTTTTTTTGACTTGGCGATATTTTTTAACTTGGCGATATTTTTTGGACTTGGCGATATTTTTTAGATGCATTAAGCTACTTTTAATACTTTTTTCGTCTTTCTTTTATTTTTAACGGGAAAGTAGGCTAAAAAAAGGGTACGCACTTACCAGAACTCACCCTACTAAATTCGAAAATTGCTAAATTTATAGTAATAAACTGATTGTTAATTTTACAGTGAGAACTGTGAAATTGCTAACTTTACAGTTTATTACCGTGCATTTTAGTTTTAAATTTAAACCTCTGCTGCCAGTATTATACTGTTGTTTTTACAGCAAAATATAACTAAATTTTACAGCAATAAACTGTAAATTGCTAACTTTACTGTAAGAAACTAAAATTGCTAGTTTTGCAGTTTATTACTGTACATTTTACAGTTTTAAAATGGAACCTCGACTGCCAGTATTACACTGTAAAAACAACAGTTCATTTTTTACAGTGGGAAAATAAACACATTTCCGTTCCATAACGTGTATACTAAAATAAACGAAGCAGCTTACCATTTACTGCATCATTTTTGAACAATTGCAATCAGTGAGTGAAGCATCTTACTATAAATTTGAGGTAAGGTTTATTGTTGTCATCAAATAAATCATTTATGTCGGAATGATCATCAAAGCGCATTTCGTCATAATAGATCTGGGTGGAATGATGCGGCATTCATTCTTAAAACTTACTCTAATAGCTACGTCAAATGACGAGTGGAGGTATTTTTCGTGACTTCATAAGAAACGTTATTGTTAAAGTAAATAAATATCAACAAACCAGAACCACGCTTGATATAAATGTTGAGTACCAAAATTTTCAATAAAAACGCTGCAATTTCAAAATCTATTCATAACAAATATAAAACTTCTTTTCTACAATGATGTAAGTTATTTTATTCGTGGTTTTATTTTTGCAAAGAGAAACACTCAAAATGGAGAAAATAACTACGACTTACACATATAAGGGGATAGAATGCAGTTTAGGGATACAATTGGATTTATAAATGGATTTATAGCTATTGTTAACTAAGAATCTTCCTTTTACTTACTCAAAGTCTCCGTGCTTGGTGACATTGTGCAACGGTATGGTAACTCTAGTATTTGCCGCCATATTTAGAAGGATTTTTTTATTATTTGTCACCAATTTTCAAACTAGAACAGATTGAACCAAAAATTGTATCAAAATTACACCAGTTAAGTGAAAAAAATCAATAAATATCAGTTAAAGTATTTTTTTATGCAAAATCTTCGCCGAAATAAATCCTTAAAATATAAAATTGTCCGCTAACAGACGTGAGGCACCATTAGAAGTTTTACTAAATCTAAGGTAATCAGACAAATACATAAGCAACACATTAAACGGAATGAAAAATTCAATTAAACTGTAAAATGAAAGCATGAGAGGTAACACGACAGGGACATGAAGCATATGGTTTCATTTTGGACCAGGTTGCATGTTAACAAATATCTAAACTCTAATCATCTGAACTCACCAACAGCTTGGTGCAAAATTCACCACGGGTGCCGTAATACAGTTTGTTTCCATTAACCAACTGACCAAAAATCTGTTGAAATCAGTGTTTTAAATGCGACAAGCTTAAAAAAAAAGATCTTTGAAAGTGAATAAAAAATTAAAAAAGAGAGGTATGATACCAGTTTGTAAGGATCTTGTACGTAACTTCGACCTAAATTTTTGACAAATACTAGGATTCCCATGCAGCTATACTGCCGTGCTAAGCACAAAAGTCGTATCTGCACTTTTTAACAAAATTCAGTTATAGCCACCAGGTGGCTCTTAGTGACGTATTTTACTCAAATGCAATACTATACGGTAATTTAAGAACGGAAAACTTTTTTGAAAAAATTCTGAAAAGTATCATCTGGATCAAATACACGGTGGAGCAAAACATTAAAGAGTAATATCTCAGTTTGAGCGTGACGGCAGATACCACTTTGGCACATATCACGGCAGTTTAGACTCACCACACTAGGAAATCACCTCATCCTACAATTTGACATAGCATCCATTATATTACAAGTGAACTCCTGCCCTACTGCCAACTTATTGTCTAAAAACATTATTCTGACGGTCAAATCGAGGTCAATTGAATCTTCCCAAAGAAATTTTTCAGTTTTCAAGCTTCTGTAAATCGAAAAATCTTAAAAATCACTGATTTTAAAGTTTGATCAGGCGGCAGGTTTAATAAAGAGTTTCAGAAGCACGGTTAAAGTTTCAGGACTGATAAAGAGAAGTTTAATTATAAGCCCGTGACAAAGAACCTACTGTAGTTCGTGACTAAATCATACGGTAGCTTTGAAGCTCCTGAAGCCTTAGAAACGAGAGGTTAAATTGAATGAAAATGCGCCTTCCATTTCCAAAAAAAAAAAGCCTCCTATCTCCTTAATAATCTGGAAATAATAGACAACTTCATTTAAATATAAAATTTTAGAAGTTAATTATAATTCAATGGAGAGTTGCCATTTCCTGCAGTATTCTTAATTAATTAACAGCACATTTTTCTAATTAACGTAACGATGGCCCATAAATAATTAGCGCGGATGGAGTGCATTTCTTTTGTTTATGAAATAATTCTGGTTGTGCTTGTGTCAATAAAAATAAATTGCGGATGTTTCAGAAAAGAACATTATTGTTAGCAAATATAGTTTCTACTTTTCCATTCTTATCAAGTGCTATAAACAGTAATTTCAGTTGCATTTTGCCGTGTTCAGTCTCATTTATTTGAAATTATTATTATTATTATTTATTATTGTGTACATTCTTGCATTCACTGTTCTTAATGTGGACACCTTTTTTCATGTGAAGATGTATAGACGGTATCATCTTTAAAGTTATCCTCAGGTAAAGAAGCCACAGGGAAGAAGCTAAGGTATTGTTATTTTGTGTAGTTTTCGCGTTTTGCAGTGCTGAAAGTAATTTTTCTACCTTGAAGTTTTTAAATTTTATCAAGACTGAACAACTAATATGAAGATAAGATACATCAAATCTTAAATAGATCCCTTCTTACTTGATGTATTTTCATTGACATTAAAAAATTCACTAAAGAATAGCATACTTTGTGTGGTCAAGCATATGTGTAGTATGGATGTAGTAGTCTTTGTTTCAGAAATGCAAATAATGACGATAAAAGTCAGCCACGACGAATGTGACACGGCTGCCCTTGGCAACATGAAGAATCAAGCTTGGTGAGTTTTATTCAGTGCCAGTAAAAAGACGCCAAGTAAGAATGGATATCAATCACTTGGTTTGTTCATTTTTCGACCTTGTCTTTCTGAAAAATAACAAACCAACGTCCAAGTCACTAAAGGCATACGAAAGAAGTTTTCTTTCATACTAAACTTTTTCTGGAAGTTTTTTCCACTAAAAAAAGTATTTTGTAGCCCCATATTGTCATGCTTGTTAGGTTCTACTGTTAAATGGTACACCGATTAATAGTTTTTGCACTTTTGTGTACATGAATTTAAGTTGTAAGTTTTCATAATTACACATGGATAATTTCAAGCTATTGTTAGCAGTGACTTTCGACTTTAATCCAGAATTTTTTATCCAAGCAGTGAGTTTCGACTAGTTAACCCATTTATGCCCAGTAGCCTAAAAACGTCACGCTTGTTAATTACTACATACAAAAACCTGTATTGGGTACATCATTTTACTAAAGCTGTTTTTCACAAGTTAAATAGCCCTTCTTCTTGAAAAAACCAGTTAGAATCACTATTTGGACATCAGAGTTTATTTATTAACAGCTATTTTCAGACAAATCAGTCAAGCAACGATCCAGCATGGGTAGCCACAGAAAGTAAATTTTTCTTTTGCGAACTTATTTTTCATAAAATTAAACTATTTTAAAATGAGTTGCTTAAAATTGATCACAGATGCCTTCTTTAATGTTACTTTGCAAAACTAAAGTCAAGTAAGGTCGTATTTTTCTCACATATCTACAAAATATCCCATAAACAGGACGTTAAATAACTTAATAAATATGGCAACGGCAAACTATTTTAAGCCATTCCAAGTAAGAGTTTTAAGCAGAAAAAAAAACTTACCATAAATGGGTTGAAAAACTTTGCTGGCATTATGCAGCTCATATTTTAGCTGCTTTTTAGTTCATTAGCTACGTAAATTTCGATTAACCTTAATGAATTTAAATTAAAACATTTCTATTTATTTCAGTTTTTACGATGAAATTCCACTCAGATGAGTTGCTGAAACTGCACTGTGAAAAATGAATATTGATTTTACAGCATAATACAGCTAATTTTATAGTAATAAACTGTAAAAAGTTCTAATATTACAGCATAATCTGTAAAAGTGCTACTTTTATAGTACTAAACTTAAAAATTGGTAATTTTACAGTAATATACTGTAAAATTGCTAATTTTACAGTTTATTACAGCGCATTTTAAAGTTTAATTTTACAACTAAATTTTACGGAAATAAACTGTAAAATTTTTAACCTTACAGTAAGCAGCTAAAATTGCTAGTTTTACAGTTTATCGCTGTGCATTTTACAGTTTCAAATTGGAATCTCGGCTGCCAGTATTATACTGCAAAAACAACTGCTCATTTTTTGCAGTGTGAATCCTCTACCGGTCATCCAAATTTTGGAAAAGAAAAAAAAAATCCTTTATTAAAAGATACTCAAGCGTTTCAATGTTTCGATCACAATGGTGAATCTTACATAGAAACATATTTATCAAAGCAAACCAAATCAGTTTCTTCTAGATTTAATCATTAAAAGTAAAGTGCGAGACTGTGTAAACATTGAAAGAAAATGGGTCTCTGGGGCACCACTATTGCTAGACATAATGTGCGCGACTAATTTTCTCTTGCTGTTTGTAAGCTGAACATTTAACTATCAAGAAAGCCATTAGAGCATTACATGGTAATTTTACGAAGAAGTTTGGTGGCCGCTTTCTTTTCTTACTCTTTTCGTGAGTCATGTTGAAGTAGCATTTAGGACATGTGATACATGTTTAAATTAGAAAATTGCAAAAAAAAAGAGATAAAATATGTTTTAGAAAGTATACCCTTGTGTTTCAGATTACTTGTATTTTTTATCCCTCCGTATTTGTAGTTTATGTAGTATGTTATTTAAAAACAAAAAAAAGTTTATTCGTAGGTGAAACACTTGACAATAATGAAAAATTATGTAGCTCAATGTTTGCTATGAACGAAAAAATACTTTTTGCAAAACTTGTGTAGAGTTAAAAACAAACTTTTTCCTGCAGTATAAACGACATATTCAGCATTCACAAAGCGCAAATTTCACAAATAACTTGTTACAGAAATTTTAACAACAGTTAAATCCTCCTTATAAGAGCAACAGTATAAGCTTTTAGCTCTGTACCGGGAAATAGGAAGCGAAGAATACATATAATATTTAAGTACATTTGATTCGTTTTCCTACAGGTAACAAAGGAAAACACGGAAAACGGAAATCAGTCACAGCCATTAGCTTTGTTTTTCACAAAAGCAGAATGAAAGAAGGAATGTGAAATTTCGTTGGTCTTAACCATTTGATCAGTGGGGCATTATCACATAAACTGTGAATGTCAAATTGGATACGTAGGACAGACCCGACGGGTGCTAAAATTTAGGTTAAAGGAACACGAAAATTATGTTAAAAAGAAAGAACTTTCAAAATCCTCAATTGCGAAACACTGTTGGGACACAGGCCATAGATTTGTTTTCTCCGAAGCTAAAATTATTTGCAGACCTTCAACTGTTGGCGACTTAGTTTTCTTAGAAGCCTTTTATGTTCACAAAAAATTAAGTAATATTTGTAAGGAATCCTTTGCAGTTCCACACATCTCGCCAATTTTACTTCATGCTTTGAAATTTTCTGATAACGCAACGCCAAATCCGGGCTCGGTACACGCTGACACCTGATTGGCCTAGCTTTTGCTCCTTTTCTATTTAAACTCTCCCGGTACTTTGGTTCTTTCTATTTCTTGCTGGGCACTGAAGAAGGAGGCTTTATGCCTTTGAAATATGTTTTCCGATTTTTAACTTGACTTATTTGTGCTTTTAGACGTTGCTTTTTTGTTTCTACTCATTTGCGCACAAAGTGAACTGTTTTTAACAAAACAAACTACCGTTTTAAATCATTGAGCTTGCTCTCTTTGTCTGAAAACTACAATATCGTTGCCTATTGCGTGCATACATGCTTATGAATATAATATAAAGTTGTAAAAAATGTTAGATGACTCCATATCTATATAACTCGGAATTAGCAAATTCCATTTTACGCAGAAAATCTCTCTATTTCAATTGGTAGCAATGTTTTACCTGTACGAGTAAGGTTTTCACAAACAAAATCACGAATTGATGCTGAGTGTTCAAATAATAGTTTATATAATTGAAATCCCACAAAGATGACACCGAGTCAAAAGCGCTTTTGATCAAATCACAAAAAAAGAAAGAAACGTCGAAATTGGGTCCTCTAATATAGGCGCTAGTAAACTCCAGACATACGCAAGTGAAAGTTATAGGGTAAGTGCTCTAGTAGTCGGCTAGTGTCCAGTAGTCGGCCACAATGACATAAAACTCCTCATAAATAGTACAGTTTTAATTCAAAACCAAATATGACGCATTCACACCTATCCTCAATCATCAACCAGTGGCAGTTAAGTTTTGGGTACTTTTTTTGAATCAATGATGAATCATTTCATTTTGAACGGTGTGCCCGTCATCCAAGATTGCGATTCTGCTTATTTTTCAGCTAAGATGATTCTGTGGCCGACTACTGGGGCATTTACTAGTGTTGAAAATACCGTAAATCAGGGTTACTTGGACCCTAGGGGGTTACTTGAGCCCACTACAATAAAATGATAAAATCTAGGTTTGGTACCTACTAGTTGAAGACTTGCACGTAGTTCCTCGTTTCTCCACTAGGTAGAAGCCCTCTGCAGTCTCTAACGCTAGTACCAAACCCAGATTTTATCATTTTACTGTGGGCTCAAGTAGCCCTCTTCTGGGTCCAAGTAACCCTGATTTACGGTAGCTTGGATTTTAACATTTTTTTTTTAATTTCCGAAACAAGTAGGTGATTCACAATCAAAAAGGTTCATTCTAAAGTTCTACCTTGTTTTTGTTGCTGTATTGATAGCTGAAAGTTCTTGGTTAGCCAAGATCAACAAAAGATCTCTTAAATGGCCAACTACTGCAACACTTGCCCTATACAAATCCATTTTGAGTCAGGTGGGGGGGAGGGCGGAAGCCAAAACCATTTTGTGTAACTTTTGCCGATTCTATTTGTGCCTTCATTGTAACTGCGGCTTATGATAAAAAAAATTAATGTTTTTCCTATAAAATATTCATTTAATATTGATTGCCAAACAACGATACAATATTGTGAAATTATATCATATTATTGTTATTGTAACACTTGAATTTGTTTAATTATTTAAAATAAAATATATAAAATATTCACATGAAATAAATACTTCAATAAACCTTTTAAAATGGCAAACATTCAAAACCTATTAATAAAAAGGATAAAAAGCACAAGCAATTATTATTCACTTATAGTGATATTTATATGTTGAGAAAAAAAGAATTTATAGATTTAAAAAGTTCTAATAACAGCTTTTTTTTTTCAACAAACTGTTTTTTTTGCTGGAGAAAAAACAGGCAGCATTAGCATAGATTGCTTGAAAATAATAAGACTCGAAAAAAATGAACGTCGTTGAGAGTTCTAAGACGTTCCAATCTCATTAAACTCAGAATAAACATATGATTGAGATTTTAAAAAAAAGTAATCCCAAATATTTCTTTTCTTTTATCGTAAATATTTGCTTTGAGAGCATACAAGGAGTTTTAATGAAATTTCGAGTTGAAAAAAAAACGTATGAAATTCACTCGTTTTCTTTTTCCTAAAGGCTTCAGTTTGCAAAGATACCTTCAACCAGTAGTTACTCCTCTAAAAGTAGAAAAAAAAAATGTACATTTTATGCATGTTTATTTTTTTCCTCGGTTAATTTGCTATTGTGTTCCTAAACAGCCCACAGCACAATGCTAATGAAGTTTACGGACTGAGTTGCTTTTTTAGTCTCTTCCTATTTGCAAGAAAATGCATTTAGAAAAGATTACTTTTGGTTGACAGAAAGAGTTAAAGGGGGGGGGGGGTCCTCAAGATTGAAACCTTTTTCGTTCTTTTGTAGATATGCATAGATGTACAGGGTGTTTATAAAGTTTTGCACTGACAAATAAAATAATTTATACTTGGGATTTAAACCTTATTCTTTTTTTAACTTTAATTCTTTTCGTATAATGTTTTTTTACTTCAACAATAATACATTTCTACAATTGCACTGTTCTTAGTTTTGAAAAGATTTAGACGATTTTCATCTGCATGCCAGGTGCTAGCTCATCCAGAAGTTTCCTTTGGGGAAGAGGGGTGTTGGGTCATAACAATCTTTACTAGGATATTAACCGCCACATGAGAATTAGCAATATGTGTTAACCCTTCATGTGCCAAATTAATTTAACAATAAAGTTTCCTTTGGGGAAGAGGGGTGTTGGGTCATAACAATCTTTACTAGGATATTAACCGCCACATGAGAATTAGCAATATGTGTTAACCCTTCATGTGCCAAATTAATTTAACAATGAATTTATGTATCTTAATATATAAAAATTACGTGTTCCTATGTTTGTGGCCAATGAACTCCTCAGCTACTGAAATGATTTTAACCAAATTTTGCACGCAGTTTCAGTTTGGTCCAACTTAAATGATAGGATAGTTTTTATCTCAATTTAGGATCGCAATATATTTTTTATTGCAAATTATCTATTTAGCTACCAGCTTTTCTGTATTCTTGGCTAAGCCTTTTTACTAAGCCCTTTTTGACATCTCCATGGCTGAGCGACATAAAGCACACGTTCTGGCAGCTTCCGAAGCGCAGAAAACAGGTTGTAAGTTAGCGGTGCGTTGAGTGTTATTTGACATTTTTGTGAAGTAAATTATAAACAAACGCGTTACTTCCCTTGAAATTTATATGTGATAAGCTGTCATAAACGATTGTCACTTAAGAGTTTTTACGCATCTGAGTCTGAGAGGTGGAAAGCGCTTGGTGGGATAGCTCCTGGACTGCATTTAAGTGGCTGTTCTTCTTACTACTATTATATATACAAAAGTTTGTTTGGATGGATTTGTGGATGGAGCAGTCAGTTGATAAGCAGTCCGAAAAAATTATCTTTTTAACTAAGCTTTTTTTGAGCCTCTGTCGCCGGGCGACATAAAGCACATGTTCTGACAGCTTTTGGAGTGCCGTAAAATAGGTTGTTAATACAGAAACAATAATGGATGATTAATGTAGGTACTTTTTTTTCTTTTTCTTTTTTTTTTGTATTTTCTAATGAAAAAAACTTAATAAATTCAAAAATTTGCTTATTTATTGCCTTTAAGGCGGAACACAGTTCGCCGGGTCAGCTAGTATATATATATATACATATATATATATATATATATATATATATATATATATATATATATATATATATATATATATATATATATATATATATATATATATATATACATATACATATACATACATATACATATATATATATATATATATATATATATATATATATATATATATATATATATATATATATATATATCAGTAGCGAGGCGTGACTTCAAGCGTCAGTCATCGCTAACTTTTAGGTCCTCAAAAAAATATACCAGACCATATGTTTCGCTCATGGGTGTTTGTGATAAGAAATTTTTGAAAATTTTGGACTGCCGTTTCCGAAATTTAATTTTTCAGTTTTCGAAAATTTTATTTCCGTTAAAGCAGGAAATTCTCCTCACACAATAAATGAAGTATACTTTGAAATGATAAAAATCATTCATGTTGTTTTTATGAGTTTTAAAACTAAATAGTAATTAAAAAATTCAACTAACCTTGTAAAAATCTTGGTTCACATATACTTCTTTTTCAATTTGAAAAGTTCAAGCTTGCTGAAATGCAAAGCTCGAACGGCAACGAGCACTACTTTTTATGAAAAACATTTATTATTGAAACTAAAAAGAGAGTAAAAAAACAAAACCACGCACACATATATTCGTTTTTGAAAGTTCGATGAAGTTCCAAAACACAAAAGGTAACAGCGTTTTCCATATGCAAAACTACTGTTGCAAACAATATTGTCTTCGACCCGTCGGCCTCATATTAGCGCCATCGTAAGATAATATCTTTCTAACCGCAACCCCTTTTTTTGAAAAATGTGACGCACCGAATTGAAAAAAAAAATAAAAAAGAATGAACGAAACAGGAGAAAAAAATCTCAACCCCTCCCCATCCAACCCCCACGATCCGCCAAAACTGAGAGTTGCCAGTAAAAACAAAATTTCTGCGGGTCAT
This sequence comes from Uloborus plumipes, assembly GCA_038373865.1. Lineage (NCBI taxonomy): Eukaryota > Metazoa > Arthropoda > Arachnida > Araneae > Uloboridae > Uloborus > Uloborus plumipes. Next base: position 13,504 of record JAXGGA010015901.1, read on the forward strand.
CGCCGATGAGTCTTATTACATCTGAGGGAAGCTGTGAAAGAATCTGATTGGCTGAAATGGCTGACAAGCGAAAAAACTTGCGCGCGCACACACAAAACCGATGCAATATCTGTAGCGATGAGTGAAGGTCACGCCTAATCGTTTACTCAACAGATGGCACCACTAAAATAAAATTATTTGGAATATTAAATGATCCGAAAAAATAATCTGAAAATAAAATTTTAAAAACTTTAATTCTTCCAGTGCAAAACGAGGTTTGCCTTCAGGTCATCGGCGAATCGTTCGATGACTTGAGGCCTCGCTACTGATATATATATATATATGTATATATATATATATATATATTTATTTATATATTGAGTTGAGAATACATCAAAAAAAATTTTACCGAGTATAAAAATTTTGACAATTTTGGGGATCTGAGGCCCCCTACGCCTTAAGGCCCCCAAGAAAACCGTTTCCGATCGAGGTAAAATCTGTCGGCCTCTCCGAAATACAAGGAGTGGTACTCAAAAGATTCAGCATGATTCCAGCCATTTAGGATTCGTAATACTAATTAATATAAGCGGGACTTCTGAGTCCCGTCAGGGCATAAAGGGTTACAGTAATAAACTGTGAAATTGCTAATATTACAATAGCAGACTGTAAAATTGCTAGTTTCACAGTTTATTACTGTGCGATTTAGTTTTAAACTGGAACCTGTGCTGCCAGTATTGTACTGCTGTTTTTACAGTATAATACAGCTAATTTTATAGTAATATTGCTAATTTTACAGTTATAAATTAAAATTGCAATTTTTACAGTGATAAACTAAAATAGATAGTTTTATAGTTATTACTGTGCTTTTACATTTTTAAACTGGAACCTCTGCCGCCAGTATTATACTGTAAAAACAACAGCTTTTTTTAGCTATGTACGAATAAAGCATCTTTTTCTTACAAAAAAGAAGTTAGTTTTCGTTTTTTATCCCTTTATCTTCAGTAAATCGCCATGAAACGCACAAACGACCTATTTTAAGATAAATAGGAACTTTTCATACTTCTGGGGTTAATATCATTCAGGAAAATGTTCCGACTCTGGAATTAATCTCAACATTTTCGCTCTGAACATTTCGTCGCGGCGTGCTCCTCCTCATCCTTTTAATGAAGGAATGAAGAGAGCTCTTCGAGATACAAATAACTTCCGAAACGCAACATTAACTTCTCACCCCATTCCAGCGGATGCGCATTCCAGGCTTTCTGTCACTTTTAGGGCAAGGGATGTCCGAACTGACTTGCAACCGAACCGGCGGCTATGAGCCTACTCGTTCAGGATAGTTTTGAAATTAAATTTCAAGCGTAGTTTACCCTGGCAGAGTTTTGAAATTTCAGGAAAAAATTAATTTGGCATTAACTTTTCTCAAATGGTTGCAGTGAAATTTTAGGTCTTAATCACATGTTGTAAGGTTTGTACACTCTATTGCTTTGTTATTCTATGAAAAAGGTCACAAATGCCGAAAATACATTGTAAAAAAATCAAATTACAGTCGATGCAGATCATTAAATTATTGGTTAAAAGAGTGTCCTGCTTAATATAATAAATTTTCAATGTCCAAAGACTGTGTAATGCAGTATTTTAGTCGCGGATAATGGAATATGCAGCGTATTAGAATATTTTTTCGTGGCTAAGTCGCTTTTTCATTAGGTGGGATTGACTGTATTTACTATTTTAACCGAATAACATTGTTGGATAACTTTTATTGCAAAGTGACACACATTTTATAACTTCCCTGCTTTAAAGCAACATATTAGATGTGGGGAATATTACAACTGTTTATATTGGCTTGTTTATTATAATCAAATGTAAGAGTATTATATAAGAGTATTCATATTATAATTAAATGTCCAGAGATGCACCAAATGCCTCATTTCGCCAAATAACGAGTTCAACTAATCGATTTAAATTATAATAGATTATTATGCTGAATATTGGTATGATATATCAACCATTGGCTAATAATAAATAGACCGAGCCCCAGGCTTTTTTCGCACGTACATCACTGTAGGAGCACAAGTGAACAACTAAAGGCATTTTCAAAGAGACCGTAAAGAAATAATTTTATGAAAAATCTTAAGAAACGGCATGGCACAAAAAAAGGCTATTCAATCATAGGTCACGTTTTCCCTGAAAAATTGATTAAAATTCAAGCAGAATAAAAAAATGAAAAAAAAATAATGAATATTTCCTTATGCTTCCTTTTTTCCTATATATTGTATTATTTTGCGTACTTCGTTCTATTTTTCACGAAAGAGAAATAATACCTCCTCTTTTAGCTAAGCAAGCTTCAAGATTCCCAAATGACCCACTTAAAAAGTATTAATCTCCAAATTTAATGATTTTTCTGCTTAGTTTACCTAATTAACTTTTAATACAATAACTAATTTAATACAAAATATTTTTCTAGAAATTTCATATTAAATATTCCAAAATATAGTCTAGAAAATGATCCTAAGGATTATTTTTCGTTCATTTCAGTCAATTGATCTCTCTCTATTCGTGTGTTTCATAACATTTTCATTGTTTTCCAAGTTCAGTTGCTTTTAAATTTATTGTTACTATTATTATTAATTACTGTCAAATATCTGCTTTCTTTACGCGGCAGTTTCGTTTTTTAATCACGGTCCTGCCTAAGACTGAATGAAAATTATAAAGCTGCACCCTGAAACTTTTAAAAGTTCATAAGTTCTTACAAGAATTCAATTTTAATAACTATGAGAACCCTCGCTTTCTAAGGAAAATGATTTCTCTCTATCATATATATATAATCAATTTTTATTTATCCTCTATGGTAAACTTTTTTTGAGTTAATTATTAGCAAAATATTGCAGTTTCAATAAAATTTATAGTTTCTCTGCAATATATTTAGTTAATGGGCTTTTAAAATCTGCACAAAGTAAAGAATTCGTCTTGAAAAGTTTTTCTTTATCTGAAGCTATCTCTCATTTAAATTGAATTGCGACTGCTACAAATTTGTCATAACAAATTCCTTTGATAATATATTTAATAAGATTTTCTTTAGTGATACTCTCATTGTGTTTTCTTATATTCGAAATTTCGTTAAATTGGCATTATGTCCTTTTTATCGACGTATATATTTTCTACACATAATTTGAACTGAAAACGTACCCCCTTTAAATGCATTAAAAGGTACTTTGTTTCAACAAATGTGCTTAAAATTTCTCATAATATTATTTTAAAAGAATTTCAGATTTGATGCAGAAATTACTTTTTTTCTACATCAAATGAGATTAACGTTTTCAATATAAAAATGATGGATGTACTTCATTTTTAATGATGCTTCCAGAAAATTTTAAATTTTCTTTTTTGCTAGAAAATCCTCATAAACGTTAAATATGTACTTTGTTTTTGTAATTAGTTTGGAGATATAAGTACCTTCAGCGATGTTCAATCGCTAGTTCATGGATTTTATATGCGTAACAACAAAAAAAGTAACTTTTTCCCCCATTGAAAATCATTTTTAGTAAATAGAAAAACAATAATTTAAAAGAATTTAATTTAAAAAAAAAGTTTTTTCAAAAGATATTAGTCCATTCAGAATTTTGTTAGCCTAGTCTTGTGGGATTTCTTTTCTCCTACCAATTGCCTGTATTAAAGGTTATTAGTTATCCTTGCACCGTAATGGTCTATTCAGAGAAACTATATTTACAACATAATTTCACGGGGTTTTGTTGTTTTTTTGCTTTAATTATAATTTAAAGTAGTAAGGTTTTTTTCCAAACAATGTTTTAAAATCTTGAGCCGATTGGTACTCAAAGTATTTGAATGCTTATCACATACTGATAGTCTAAGAAATATATCAAAACCTCAATACCCTCCCCCCCTCCCAAAAAAAATTATTGAATTATTCACTCCATAGTTTTGAGAAACATATGAGAAGATCAGGTGACTCGCGCGAAGCTTTCTCTTTACGCTGCAAAAAATGAACTGTTGTTTTGGCAGTATAATACTGTCAGCCAAGGTTCCAATTTAAAACCGTTAAATTCCACAGTAATAAACTGTAAAACTAGGAATTTTACAATTTCGTACGATAAAGTTGGAAATTTCACAGTTTATTGCCGTAAAATTTAGCTGTATTATACAGTAAAAAAGACACTATAATACTGCAAGCAGAGGCTCCAGTTTAAAACTGTAAAATGCACGGTAATAAACTGTAAAATCAGCAATTTTGCAGTTTATTTTTGCAGTTTAGTACTGTAAAAGTAGTAATTTTACAGTTTATTACTTTAAAATTACCAATTTTTTCAGTTTATTACTAAAAAATTAGCGGTATTATACTGTAAGAACAACATTCATTATTTACAGTGTAGTCAGCAGTAATAATTAAAAAATTCAATTTAATTAAGCGATTATTTTTCAAAAACAGCACGTAGTGAATTTTTATTTTTTCGCTAATTTAAAAGGAAATGAAATCATACCTTACTTTTGTATTTATATGAAGCATAAAGGAAATGACCAAAGCACCGTTAAAAATTATTGTTCATGCGGAAATGAACATTTTCTTTTCCGGTTTTAATGAAGTAGAAATACTGTAGTTAAAATCCCACATTGAGTTTAAGTTAAAGATTCCTGGAAATTTGGATCAAAATTAGCTCGTTAAAAAAAAAATCGACCAAAAGCGACAAAATCCTTAGCAGGAGCAATCATCCCGTCACTAACGCTCTACCCAACCACGCCAATACACCTTAGTTGTTAGATACACATTCATTAAAGTAATATGTAACAACAACAGAAAAAAAACAAGGTTTTGAGGGGTAACTCATGTAATTTGATAAAATAATGAGAAAGTTTGGGCGATGTAAAGAAAACGGGCTGGAGAAATTTAGAGAAAATTATGTGCACATTTTCCAGCTGACAAGATTATCTGCATTTTCAGCTTTTTCCGTACATGCTTTTTACAACTTACGATGACTATTAAGATATTAAAAATGATTTTTTTTTATCTTGTGATTAGATGATCTTATGATTAGCTTGCAAGATATGTATAATGTTATGTGGATTTTTTTTAATCATAGGATCATCATGAGACTAAGCCTACTATATTTTGCTTAAGAGAATATAGGTGCTTTTCTGCTTATTTTTAGAATAGCTTGGTGTTTCAGAAACACATGTTTCAAAAACGTTTAAATGCATTTTTACTTACAATGTTACTTGGGGGGGGGGGGGGCGTAATAAAAACTATGATTGAAAATTCTGTAATAGGTACTGAAAGATGCACTTCAGCATCAGTCGTCATGCAGCAAAGGGTGAAAAAAAAAGTTTCAATATTTGTTTAAAGAATTCTAGCTCTGTGCAATAATCAATATGGCACTCAACATGTTCATTAAAATGTGTAATATTTTATTAAACTATTCTTCTTTTACAATTTTCAAAAAAAAATACTTTTGTAGGCTCAATGAATTTAATGAATACTTTTACAGTTAATATTCAAAGTTTATTAGTCCCTTTTTTCCAACCTATTATATTCCCGACTTAAATACCTCACTCTAAAAGATGTAATTCTACACAAAAAGAGCTTAACGTTTATTTAAACAAATGAAGATATTTGTCTAGTAATAACATACACATCACTTAGATTACGATTGAAAGCATTAAATTTTAAATGGAAGCAAATGAATGCATTTAGAAGAGCAGCGTTTCTTATAACGTACTTAAAGCCAAGTTAATTGTAAATACCGTCCATTTCTATAGCAGTCGTAATTATGTTACGAACTTTAGCCTTTAATTATTTGTTGCTTCAGGGCTGTAAATTTATGGTTTATGCCCTTGTGAAAAGGATTAGAATTCTTGAAGGAAAATATTTTAATTTCACGGTAGCTTAGATTTGTAATTCCATATTTATGAACATAGTTTCAAGTAACAGGAATTTTACTTCAGAAAAATTCAGTTCCATGATTGAATATTTTTCAAGAACAGAATAAGGAATAACTCAAATGTGAAACTTTTTTTTTTAATATTGTTATACTTTTTTGCAAACTTTACGAAACTCATTTTATAAAGAACTATTGGATATGTTGCATTTTAACCCGGCTTCGCGCGGGTTAAAATGCAACATGAGAAATCCAAGAAGGTATTTTTGTGACAAAGAGGTCAGTTAAATCGACGTGAAGGACAACGTGCAATCAATCTTAAATGTGTTATTTATGTGGGATTTTCTAAAAAAAAATTACGTTTCTACTTTTGACAAAATAAAAACGGCAGTGAATTAGAGCTTTTATGCGAAAATGTCAACTAAAATTGGAATAAAAGAAGAACTACCTGTCAGATTTTTTTTTCTAATTGGTCTCTTGATGTGCCCAGTGAGCACGCAAATACACTGTGAAATTTTTTGCAAAATCCGACGGGTAGTTTTTGAGTCTATAAAGGACATACATAGGTACATAGATACGTACATACATTCATTTTTATAAATAACTTGTGGATATGCCCAGCGTCGCTCGGTTTAAATGTAAAATGCGAAATTCAATTTCTAGCAGTATTATATATTCAAGGGTGAATACTCACGAAAGAAATATTTCTTAACTGTTTGAATTGAGAGAAGTCTCAAAAACCACGCGAAGCAAAGACAATATCAAACGCAAAATTAGCTATCGAGGGGAAGTTGAGATGAAGCACTAAATAATGATTTTAATGGAGGAAAGCCTTTAAAAAATTAAAATTTTATGCGGAAATTTCAACCAAAATTGGAATAAAAAAAGAACTACCTGTCATATTTTTTGTAGTTGGTCTCTTGATGTGCCCAGTGAGGGCACAAAACACGCTGTGAAATTTTTAGCAAAATCCGACGGGTAGTTTTTGAGTCTATAAAAGACATACATAGGCCCAAACATACATACATTCATTTATATATATATAGAAGAACAACAACTACAATTACGTCGGAAATGATGAAGTCTTAATATTTGTTCAAAGTTTCTCCACTCTTTCAGTAAAACAATATCATCCAATAGTTTCTTTAATTGGTTTTTACTCTTTCATTACTTTTTTTCGATCGAATTCCGCCATTTTTCAAAAAATCAATTCTAGAATAAATATGTCATATTTACGTGATGCTTAAAAAATTAAAAACTTTTAGCAACCTTTCCTTCAATGAACATTTTCGTAGATTGTTAAAAATAGTTTAACTGCCATAAGACGACCCACTTTTTGTCTATACTCACCATTTTAAAGAACTCATTGAAGTCATCCTATACAATGCTTTCTGAAATATACGTTTACTTAATTCTGTATTCAAGGTACAGAAAAATTAAAGTAATGGACACTTTTTTTTTATGTGGTAGATTTACCCTTTCTTTAAGTGTGCTGAATCCATTTTGATCTTTTTTCCCCTATGTTTTGCTTTTGGTTTGTTTTTTTGTTTGTTTTTTTTTCTCTGTTTTTTAACAAATGGCTGTAAATGAATGTATTAGTTATCATGTTTAGTTAAAATCTTTAAGAAATGTTCATCAGCAACTAGGTGTTTGAAAATATCATTAAATTTCAAAATGTAAAATATTAACACAAAGCTTTAAGAAAAATTTGATCTCCAATAAGTCTGATGCAAATGCAAATACATGTAGCAAACGAAATGTGTGTGTGTGTGTGTGTGTGTGTGTGTGTGTGTGTGTGTGTGTGTGTGTGTGTGTGTGTGTGTGTGTGTGTGTGTGTGTGTGTGTGTGTGTGTGTGTGTGTGTGTGTGTGTGTGTGTTTTTTTTTTTTTTTTTTTTTAAGTTATGAATTTCACTTACTTGTTACCAAAATCCAAATGTTTTATTTATGCATTTATTTATTTACTTTTAGCAAAGCTCTTGAACAAAATTTACAGATCCGAGTAGGCATGAGTTGCACACTCAGCACAAACTCGTGAAGATAGATAAACCAAATAGTAACAGTAAATATACGGAAAGGTAAACCGTAAAATGGTCATGCCATTTGTAGAAACAGGCAACCCAAATAGTATTTGAAACATAATTTGAATTCAAGATGTTTAAATCCAAAGGAAAACCAGGTGCTAGATGCTGGATTTTTTTTTCACTAAAAATATTTATAATCAATCCCTACAGTTCAAAAACTATCTTGAAAGAAGTAAAATTTTATAACAACTACACTGCAAAAAATCAGCTGTTGTTTTTATAGTATAATACTGGCAGCCGAGGTTCTAATTTAAAACTGTAAAATGCACATAACTAAACTGTAAAACTAGCAACTTTGCTGTTTATTACTGCTAAATTAGCAATTTTACAGTTTAATACTGTAAAAGTAGAAATTTCACAGTTTATTACTGTTAAACTAGCAGTTTACAGTTTAATACTGTAAAAGTAGACATTTTACAGTTTATTACTGTTAAACTAGCCGTTTACAGTTTAGTACTGTAAAAGTAGAAATTTCACAGTTTATTACTGTTAAATTAGCAATTTTACAGTTTAATACTGTAAAAGTAGAAAATTTACAGTTTATTACGGTTAAACTAGCAGTTTTACAGTTTAGTACTGTAAAAGTAGAAACTTTAGAGATTATTACTGTAAAATTAGCAATTTTTATAGTTTATTACTACAAAATTAGCTGTATTATAATATAAAAAATCCATTGTTTACAGTGTACAATTCAAAAACTATCCTGAAGGAAGTAAAATTTTAAAACAACTAATATTCATTTGCTTTAACTTCGGAAAAAGTATATGCTTTTCAAACTTAACAATCAATTCATTTTATCTTCTTAGAAACAAGTGTATTTCTTTCTCTTCAGTCAGGAGATAATCAGAAATATTTTTGATTAAAAGAAGTATCTCTTCGAGTAATTACCAAAAGTATTTCTCGTCTGTCAAAAACTGTTTAAATTGTAACTCTAGGGCGAATAGTTTGGTTTATGTCTGAAAATTCTTAGGAATTTTTCGAGTTTCCGCATATTTGTAACACTGAAAATGCAACTTGAGGTGGCGTATAGTTTTGTTTCGTTGTTTTTATAGGGATTTGAGGAAAAACAAATCGAGAACTTAAAGTTTGTCACTTCTGTCAATGAATAGCAGCGCATTTTTTTCAGGTTAACGTCAACGTATTGCATAAAGTATGTATCGTTAACACGCAAGAATTCCCAATTAATTTTGATGTTTCCCTTGCTCTAAGCACATTTGTTTTAAAGGAAGCAATGTTTTTGTGGCAGACTGATATTTTTCAATGCGTGCTGTGATTATAACGGGGTCATTCCATAGAAATGTCAACCTCAGCCGAAGAAAAAAAATACCGAAGTGAAAAAAGTATCAATAAATAAATAAATAAATAAAAATCATACAGCAGAAGAAGTTTTAAAAAAAATTGAAAAAGTATTATAATTATCACTGAGTTTAGCCATAATAAATAGTTCGTAGAGTGTTTACTGCTTGTTATTCGATAGTTACGTTAGTCACACTCCATCTTGAGTAAAAGTGACAATTAAGACTAAAAAAATTAAGATTTAATAAATGTGTTTATGTTTTTAAAAGCCAACTTTACGCATTTTTCGAATATATCATTCAATTTTTAACACTTGCTTAACTTTGAGAAATTTTTGCCTCACAACATTTTCAGGCGTTAATTTTCAGGGTTGCAAAAATGTTACGTTAGTCACGCTGCTATTTTGGTTGAAAAAATACCTACTGTCGGTAATTTTGTTTTAAATTCTCAGCAGAAATTATACATAGATACCATGTGCATTGTAAATCCACCAGCATAACTAAAAAACATTTTTTATCCTTTAAGTTACAAGAAAAACAGTTACAAAATCAGCTCTGAATGTTACGTTAGTCACTATGGAATGACCCAACAATTCAATTACCGTATTGCCATAAGCTGCAAAAAACGAACTGTCGTTTTTACTTTATAATGCAGCAGAAAAACGGTAATTTTTCAGTAATAAACTAAAAATGCTAGTTTACAGTAATAAACTGTAAAATTTCTAGTTTCTCAATTTATTACTGTGCATTTTCCAGTTTTAAACTGGAAACTAGGTTGCCAGTATTATACTGTTGTTTTTGCAGAATTAATACAGCTAATTTTATTGTAATAAACTGTAAAATTGCTAATTTTACAATGATAAACTGTAATATTGCTAGCTTTAGACTAATAAACTGCAAAATAGCTAGTTTTAGTTTATTACTTTGCTTTCACAGTTTCAAACTGGAACCTCTGCTACCTGTATTATATCGTAAAAAACAATAGTTTATTTTTTGCGGTGTTATAGAGTAATTTTTTAGCAATACTTATTCATAAATTGGTTTCCTATTCAGCTGTGAAGGCTGTAGTATGAATAAGCGAAAAACTATCAAATGTTAAACAGGATCCTTCCAAAAGCTAGATGTAACTTCGGAAGTAAATTAAATTTCCTTACATTTGGATAGATCAGAACTCATTAAGCAAAAGTTTCTAGCTAGAGTAAATATTTAATAAATTCGAGAAAGTTAATTAATTTAAGCAAGTTTGCCTTAAGGATTTAAGCTCTGTGCTAATAAAGGTTTTCTAACCTTTGTCCTTCTACAATGATGGCTTGAATTCCGAATAAATACAGTTTTAATGCTCTGAAATATTACGCCTACTTTTAAGAGTTTGTTATAAAAATGCTTTTTCTGATAATTATTGATTAACTTTAACGGAATCGTTTTAAATTACTTAATCAAGTAAACATAAGTAAAATATAATTAGAAATCGGTAGTTTTCCCGTCAGAATATGGTTTTTACACTGCAAAAATTAAATGCTGTTTTTACAGTATGATACAGGTAATTTTAAAGTAATTTTACAGTACTAAACTATAAAATTGCTAATTTTACAGTAATAAACTGTAAGTTGCTAGTTTTACAGTAATAAACTGTAAAAAGCTAGTGTTAGTTTATTACTGCGCATTTTACAGTTTTAAACTGAAACCTCTGATTTCAGTATTATACTGTAAAAATAAGTTTTTTTCCTGTAGTGAATAAATTAACGCTTCATAATACTGAACCCTTTCTATTATAAAATAAATTTAGAACACAATTGAACAAAAAATTGAGTTTTATTTTTCCTTAAATATAATGGTTAATATTTTGGTTAAATAAACTGATAATTACGTAAAAATGATGATAAAAGTATTTTCATAGTTCTTATTTTCTTCCAAAAGGAGAATATTTATTCATGAATTGCTACAATATCAGTTCCAACTATTATTAGGCTAAAATTTTAATTTACCTGGTCTGCAGTGGTATGCATTTGCAAAGACAAGCACAGTTTAAGTGCATGAAATCAAGTCTGAGTACCTTGTTTTTGTTTATAGTTTTGTTCAAGAAGCTCTCTCTATCTCTTACTGAATTAAAAAATATTTTGAAAGAGTGGTAGAGAGAACTGTGTCTAAAAGCTGCAAAAAGAGGAAATACTACTTGTTTCTTTATTGAGAATATAGTAAAACAAGTCATAAAGGAATACTATCAAAAATGTAAAGGTTCTTGGTCGTTTCCACCAAACGAAGAAGCTATTCAGAATTAAATTGTGACAGTAGATCTCAGTGAGGTGTCCCAAAAACTCAACTGAAGAGAACCAACATCATTAGAAGTACCATGTAAATCCTTAAATATACTAAACAGCCCGTCAGTAAACTCATCAGACGTATCCTTTTCAGCCTCACCAAAACTATTTGGTCTGTGTTGTTCAATTCTTATGCCTAGCAAGCAATTATAACTGATATTTTTTCAAAACTGAAATTTCAATGAAGAATGATTTAAAATTCCAACGCGAACTAAAAAGGAATGAAAACTGCAGTGGATGAAGTTTAAACATCTGAAGAGGTAATAACACGCTAGAAAACTTAATCTGAGGAAAGAGAAGTGAAGTGATAAAGAAAAGGATGGAAATTATGTGTACTAAGTTTATCTATATACACTGTTGCAAATTTTCCTGAAATTTTACGGTAAAAGTTACTGGCATCCATGTTGCCAGTAACGTTTACCGTAAAATATTTTTATACTGTAAAATTTTACAGAAGAAAAAACGAGAATTAAAAAGCGCGAGATACAAACGACAAGGATGCGAACCCGGGACCAAAATTTCGCACACTGTTATACTATCCACGGTACCAGATGAGACACATCAGGAGAGCGGAAATAGGGTGTCATCTGCATCTCACAGTAAGTCACGTGAGGATCAATTGGCCCTGCAATAGCATTTTTTTATCGGTACAATTCACTGTAAAAATTTTCTGTACGGTAAATGCTACATTTTACAGAAACATTTACCATAAAAGCTTCCTGAATCTTTAACAGTGTATATATAAACTTAACCAGTGCCAGTGATAAGGACTACTAATGCAAGCAATACACCACCATGGAAGCCACTTGATGACGTGACCGAGTTGATGCAATTTACAAATTATGTATACTACATTCATTAACATTACAGCTAGATTGCATTTTATTAACTGTATTTTAAAACTACATTACATTTTGTTCGTAGCGAATTTTTTTCTTGTATAACTATAATGTGTGCCGTAATCAATGTAAAAGAAGTTGTGTAAACGTCTTGAATTTAAAGAAACTAGGGAAACATAAAACTTTTTTTGAAATTACTGTTTTATTATTCTAACTAAGATTATGACGCGTATACATTGCGCCACATAATCTAATACTTCTTTCCTGCTTTTGAACTTCAACGGAAGTTTTTATTTCTTACATTTTAATAGTAATAAATGAGAGGAGTTCGGTACAGGATTCATCAATTATTATTTGGTTTTTTATGTTACAAATAAAACCTGGTGAATATTTCGAGAAAAAAATTTCCTTCAAGTCTTTTCACTTTCATCATTTATGCATTTTCTCTCCCAAGTTTCAACCTGATTAAGTAATCTAAAAATTGGAGTTTAAAAAAAAAACAAGAATATAGTGTGATTTATTGGAGTTGTATAGGAGGAAAAAAATCTGAACCGTGCGCATTGGGATAATTTTATCGAAATAACTTTCACTCAGTTTTTTTTTTTTTTTTTTTTCATTAATAAATTTATAAGAAGTTGGAAGTTTTTTCTGCAAAAGTAATAAAATATGAAAGAATATGACAAGAGAATTTGAAAAACAGTAGTTTTAGAGTTTTAATTTTTAATGAATATGTAAAGTAAGCTCTTTAGCTATTCATTAAAATGAGCTGTATTATACATAGCAGTAGTATGCATATACATTAGCACATATAAGTTATTTTCTCTTACTATGAGGTCGTCTTATATTTTTTTAAAGAATTTCTTAGGTTTTTCTTTAGAAACACATTGTTTCACATTAGAAACGAAGTATCCAAAAAGCATGCTATTATATTCTTCCCCCCCCCCCCCCCGTTTGAAACCCTATTTTAACCAGTTCTTCGATATCACAGCGGTATCAAGTACAAATATATAAGTCAGCTATTTTTGTATTACTATTATTATGATAGTAATAACTATCATTATAATTATTATTGAAGTTTCACTAACTTTGCATACGAAAGAATAGTTTCTATACACTAAAAATGAATGTTGTTTTTGCAGTATAATTCAGCTAATTTTATAGCAAACAACTGTAAAATTTGCTACTGTTACAGTAATAAACTGTAAAATTGTTCATTCTACAGTACTAAGCAGTAAAATTGCTAATTTTACGGTAATAAACTGTAAAATTGCTAGTTTTACAGCTTATTACTGTGCTTTTTTCAGTTTTAAATTGGCTGCCAGTATTATACTCTAAAAACAACAGTTTATTTTTTGCAGTGTAGTTTTATTTTAAAGTAAGTTAGAGACCAATATGCTCTCCTGATGTAAGTTACAATACTTACTTTGATTGACATATAATGTATGAATGGTTAACTATATGCACTAAATTAGGGTCATGTTTTGAAAAATTAGCATTATGTATTACTTTCTGTCTATAATTATTCAATTAATAGAGCAGCACAGAATGATAAGGTCTACATAGGCTTCCTTCTTTCTTCTGCTCAGGTAAAATTAAACTGTAGGGGATTGTGGAACAAAGGGAAAAAAACTTACTTTTAAAGATAAACTAAGTTTTTCAAACCTAAAAGATTGGAAAAGTATTTTCAAAGTCTAGAGATAGGCAATAATGTTGTTGAAAAGAGCAATTTATTTTATAATAGAACTTGTATCGAAATGTTATGTGAAAACTTATCGCTTTTTCCTGTACAGGGTGCAAGCTGATAAAAAAAAAATTATGAAATGTTTCACCGTTGATTGTTAGAATTTTTCTTCTTTAAAGGAACAAATAAGTAAAAGATGTAATAAATAAATAAATAGAACACTAAATTAATGCATAAAAATTAAGTAATTAATGAAAAGTTAAATGAATGTTTAAAAAAATGCTAATAAATAAGAGATAGGTAAATGACTAAGTAAAAAAGTGAATGAACACTATGATGAGTGTTTCAGTGAATTGGAAATGAAGAAATA
>JAXGGA010015902.1:0-27955 GCA_038373865.1 Uloborus plumipes
AACATGTTTGATGTTTAGAAAGGGGTAACGTATTGTTCCTACCAATTTAATCTGTTTGCATACATTTTCGAAGAGTTATTTATTTGTTTTTTTTTTATTTTAATGTTTATTTACATCTTTTCGTCACCTTACCCTTCTCTATTCGTCATCTTACCCCATAGGTGGTATGGGAAAAAGAAAAACACTTTACTTTGACGAAATAATTTTTGTTATTCAAAAGAAGATACTCAGGATTTCAATTATTTTTACTAAACTCAACACTTAGAAAGGAAGTCTTAGGTCAAAAAAGAAGTTTTAGGTATTAATTTCAAAATTTTGATTCACAACCTAGGCGAGAAAAAAGATATGAAGCTTGGAATCGTGATCTCACCCCACTTTACCCTACCGGTATTTCTTTCTTTAATTACTTTTTTAAAAGTAATTGAAGGACATTCATTTCTAACAAGGGTGCAAAGACGCTGTGCATTTTCTAGCTCGATATTTCCTTCTCTTTACTTTGGAAACTCTCAGAGATCTCATATTTTCCCTTTTTTGCAAAATTGCTTCATTACGTGCAGAACTGTACCAGAGCTCAAAATAATTATTAGACAAAAATAACTGACACTTTATTAATTTACTTTTGAAAATTACATGCTCATTAAAAAATTCTAAAGTTAATGAATTTATTGCTTAGCCCACCGCATATGAATAATTATAATTTTTGTTTCATTAAAAATTACTCTTTTTCTTTGGCAAAATCGTTGAAGCTGCTTATTTAGTAGTTCCATTTCGCCTTGTTAATTGTCTTTGGCTCCTTTTGCATATATTTATTGTGAAGAGTACACATTAATGAATCTTTTAAAGCATGAATTTATATGCAGTAAATTATTTTTCTTTTCTTTGTGTTTATTCTTAAATTTCAAGTTTTATTTTTGTACTTTGAAGAAACTGGTAATAATTTTCCAGGTTGCATATGCGTACCTTATTGTCTGTATGTACATAATTATATTATTTCTATTTAAACAAAAATTTTCGTATAAAGACAAGCTTTATATTTTCGGGGGGGGGTCTTATTTTTATTGCCTTTTTTGCAAATTCATTAGATGCAGAGCGGAAATGAGAAAACAAAAGGTGAACAAAAGCTGAATAATTGTCTCATTTCCCTATAAGATTTACAGTTGTAAATATGGTTCATAATACCCTGTTTTTATTACCAGTATTTTGCTACAAAGTTGTTATTTATCTAGTTTTCAACCCTCGACGCAACAAGGAAAAGGAAGGGGGTTAAGAGTTTGAAACGTGTGTGATATGTCAATCTGTATCTAGCTGTGGAACTCTTGCTCCGAAACAGATGGACCTATTTGATTTTTTTTTTGTTTGTTTGTTTGAAAGGTGTTCTTAGCTAGGTCGCATCTTAGGATGACATTAGTTAACGAAGATATTGTTTAAAAATATTCAAAAGGTTTTTCGGGATTTTAAAGCGAAAACACATTTAAAAATTTTAAAAAATTGTATCAAAGGAGGGGAGAAAAAAAAATCTGTGCAATAAAATGTGTTTGGAACCCTTATGCTGTGACCATATCCACTGGAAAACAGTTAAATATATCTATAAACAAAAATGACTAATTTTGTATATATGTATGTATGTCTGGGGTAATCTTTAAAACTACTGGACCGATTTTAACCATTTTTTCACCATAGATAGCTACATTAACAGGAATCAGGATAGGCTATAATTTATTTCTAAAAAACTTAGTTTTAAAAAGTTATTATGGAAAACAGTAAATTTCATGTCATTTCCCCATTAAATGATTAAATTTTCCACCCATTGTTGCAAAAATTTGTTGCCTCGCAACAACAATATTAATAGTAATCAAGATGAAAATTTTGAACCAAGGCTTCTCTGGAGTAAGTATGAAATTTATTGCTTTCTTTGGATTTTTATATTCATCTATGCCGATAATCGATACCGGGTTAAATAAAAAGAGAATTGATATCGGCAACAGTTAGAAAATGGAAAATGATTTTTTGGAAAATCACACAGCTAAAATAAATAACGCATTTAAGTTTGATTTCACGTTCTTCTTTGTTGAATATATAATTTTAAATTCTATTTGCAATATCTTTTCTTGTTTTAGTTAAGCTTTTGTTTCAAGTTTCGGTTAGGCAGCATTCGGGAGAAACAGACGATAAATTAAAAATAGCTTGGAATTCCATGATTTTGTTATCTTGAACACCCAGTAAATCTACCGCATGATCACAAAAAATAGCTTCAAGAAATATGATTCTACTGGGCTTAGTTGAAAGTCATATATTTATTTTTTTGGATCTGGCATGCTGCATTTAAACCCGTGTGACGGCCAAGGGCGGATTAAGCTTCTGGTTAAGGAGGGGGTCATTTTCGAGTTATTGCTGGTTAGAGTTACAGGCGGTTTCCACAACCTTCTTTCAATTTTAGAACCCAATGAAAACTTCAAGATAAAAGAATATTCGCATTATAAGACATCTACTTATCGATAGTTTATGCTTTTATGCTTTCCAGATAAAAAAATTCTGCTAACTTTAATTTCGAATTTAACATTAAAAAAAATGATTTAATATTAATTTTTGGTTTTTCAAGACTATTTCCGTGAAGGAAAAATGGGAAACACTATTACATCGTTTTTTTTATTGCTAAGAAGAAAAAGAAGTATCAGTGCTACACTGCAAAAAATAAAATGTTGTTTTAACAGTATAATACAGCTAATTTTTATTGTAATAAACTGCAAAATTTCTAATTCACAGTTTATTAATTTGCATTTTAGTCTCAAACTGGTACCTCTGCTGCCAATATTGCTGCCGTTGTTTTTACAGTCTATTGTAGATATTTTTTTTAAATAAACTGCAAGATTGCTAATTTTACAGTTTATTACTATGCATTTTGCAGTTTTAATGCTTCAATTATTGTACTGTAAAAAAAAAAAAGTTTATTTTTTGCAGTGTAGTTTTTAGTGTGCTTCTTTTAGAAAGTCAGTTTCTTAAACTGAGATTAAAGTACGCGAAATTTTGAAAATGAAACTTTTATTTAAATGATTGTTTCTCAACGTCTTTGGTCTCCGGAAAATATTTGAAAACAATTCGCTTACCGGAAAGTTTATTATATATATTTTTTAAATTTTTTGTGTTTCCTCATCAAAATAATTCTTGAAGTACTGAAGACCAATTAGACAAATTAGTTATAAAATTTTATTACATTTACTTAAATGTAAAGATAACCTACACTTAATGTAAGTATTTCAATTACACTTAGATACAAAGGTAAGGAACTAGTGTATTTGCTATACGTAAGTAAACAAACCTTCGAGAAAAATCATAGGAAACTAAGAAAATATTCTAAATGTCCTTTAAATATTGTTACTTATAATTTTGGTTTGATTTCTTTGTTTTTTACTAAAGGAAGTTTTTTAACACTAACGGGTAAAAAGCCCCAAGCTGCGGTTAAATGTTTTAAGGACCAGTGCTGGTCCACCGAGTTCTAAATAATTGCGCTTTCAGCATGAACCAATACAAGTCTCTTAGAAACGTTTGGCCCAAGCTATTTTTCCGACTAATTTCAAAATGAAACTAATTTTTCCAGACTTAAACCCATTACTCATGTCAAAAACCATATTTTCTTTCCTCCTTTTTTTTAAAAACATAAAGTGTTATAACTCATTCTCCGTTAGAGAAACTAGTCGCAATAACTTTCCCGAAAATCTCGTTCTTTCTAATGATAAAATAAAAAACATCGGCATTAAAAAAAAATGTTTCAGTTGGCTGCTTATGACAAGCAATTTGCTGGAAAAGCAGAAAGTTAGTTTGAAAATGGGTTTAGCTGAAAAATTGCAAGCTTGAAATTTCTTATGTATATCAAAGTTCCAGCCCAAAATAAACATTTCCAATGTGGGATAAATGTATTCTCTTTTCTGAAAATCTTTGCTTATGCGTTTAAAGAAACTTGAAAGTAATCGAGAAGAATATAGAACAACTATTTTTGTGAAGTTCAGGATCTGATTTTGTTTTGACAAACACATTCTTAAGTTCAAACCTTGTTTCCAAAATAGCTGTTTCCAATGAGTTACAAAACTCATTGGAAACAGCTTAAATTTTAAGCCTACAGTATAAACTTTTTTTTGTAACCTTAGACAAACATGGCAATATTGTTGACGAGTAAATGACAAAGCTCTCTCCATAATTTGGAGCCATTTTATTCGAAAAATCTTAAATCCTCAAGATTTAGCTTTGGGAGGCTAAAAATGTACACGTGTCAGTTTCAAAAGCATAGGTGTTCACTGTTCAGCCACGAGAAGTTTCATTAAAGCCCGTGATGCTGCGATGAGGAGGATTTGAAAAATTATATAAGTTCACATAGAATGACTCTTACACACGAACCATGTTCGCATCTTGTTTGTTTTTCATGAAATATGTTTAAATTAGATAAACATTCATTAAGGTATTCTCAATTTGCCAAATTAAACTTACAATTTCACCAACTGATGAAATTTGAGAATGCACACCTACATTTAATGAAACGAAAATTGGGAATCATTGAAAGATACGAGTATATCGACTTGCAGTACGGTCTCTAAATTTTCTTAATCGTCGGTAAAAATAGTCTGTAAGAAAAACTTTCGGGATGACACAGTTTGCGATAACAAATGAACAAATTGCAATTACCCAATGCTTCATTGGTCAAAGTTGTTTAAGCTTAAATTTAAAAAATGCATGCTTTTACCCCTGTTTATTCTCTTCAGAGTAATGTTATAAATTGAGCTAAATTATTTTTCAAAAAGTATTTTTTGCATTAATTTTCTGTTAATTAACCTCATTTGTTCTTTCTGTCATGCAACACGATCACGGCATGCAACAGAAATTGCTAATTACTGATTGTATTTAAACTCCAAGCACTTTTCCTAATTTGCTCTTTGTACTTCCAACACACGCCGTGCTTGGTTGTTTTGCGGCGGCTAAGTTTAACCTACCTCCTTTTGCCGATAGTTTTGACTTGCTACTCTTAGGATATATTTTTGTAATTCAAAATGTTTTAGCTGTCGTTTCTAGCTTTAGCCTTATAATATGCACTCGCATGTCTTTGAAAGTGCTGCCTGTTGGATATGATCTACTTATGTTACAAAGACATATATTTCATGACAACTAGACATAAAACATAACATGTAGACCATATAGACAACATGGCAACTATACAACTAGACATATATTTCATGTTATTTCATTGTAAATAGAAGCCATTAATGAATAGTTTATTTTTAACTTCGGCTCTTCCAATATGTTCGAGATAAGTTAACCTAAGATAATTAAATCAACTTCGTCCTGGTTGGAGCTTCCACAGAATCTTAGTAAGCTGAACTCTAACGAATACTTACAGCTTAACAAATAGAAAGCAGTTCCTATAGTTACAACTATATTGTTTCATTTGTAAGCAATATTCGGTTTGTTTTTCGTAGAACTTCTGAATGAAATTATTCGTGTCTTTGATGCTCAACTGAATGATTGCTTCTTTTCTGAATAATTATCTAAATTAAGCTACTTAAGTGTCTCAATTAAGAAAATTTAGTTAATTAACCCATAATCTCATTACGTACTATGCGGGAATCGCTGACAATCATTATCCATAATGAGTAAATAGATGGTTCTTCCATTTCTTCATACTGATACAATACCATTTCCCCGCCTTGAGCTATCTAATGATACGTTTTTAAACTAATGTCGTAATTCTTATTAGTAACTTATTTGTTCTGAACAAATAAAGGTTAATTTTCTGCGGGTACGCATAACGAAAGTCGTAACGAAAGCTGATCTTTTTTTTTTATTAATAGAATATCTTTGAAGGGTAGATACTTTTAGATAATTCTCTCGATTGGTTACTCTTAGCTGCTGTTTTAGCTGGAAACTATGTTTATCTTTCAAAACTTTTATTATTTTTTATGAGTGACCTAGAAACTTAAAGTTTGTGCAAGTGAAGCTCATAATTACGAGAAACTTTTATATTCATCCGCGTGTGTCGAATTTTTATACTTTCTATTCATTCCAACACCTTTTTAATACGATTTTATTAGTTTCACTTGTGGGTTTGTTTGTAACTCCCAATAAAAGATAAAATTCACATTCTTTACAATATAAAAGTAATATATTTAATACTATTATTAATAATAAAGGCTAAACTATGCTACATGTTGATGCACGCGTATTATAAGTGTTTTAGTTGTTTGTATGCAGCTCTAAATTAAAGATAAAATTCACGTTCTTTGCAAACATAAAAGTAATATATTTTTTACTGTTATTGATACTAAAGGTTAAACTACATCCTATAAACTATATGACTTATATTACATGTTGATGTAGTTTTAAAGTAACTTATCAGCTAGTTTCCATATTGTCAAGACTCGTTAAGCGTGAAATAGTAAAATTATTCTTATTAATTATTTTTATCTGCTTTTTCGCAGATTTCAAGCTAATATATATATTTATGTATACATGTACTTTAATACAATAGTTTTTTGCAAAGATGACCGGAAATGCTTCCTTACTTTTAGTTGTTTAAACGAAAACTAGAGACATTTTCAGGAGAAAAAAAAATTCGTTCTCAGACGAGTACTTAACTTATAATCATGTCTGTAAAATAATGCAAAATAAAAAAAAAAGTACCACCGAAAGCTTTTTACTCTAACAGTTACTTTACTAGCAAGCTCAAAGGGTTTTATCAACTGTAAATAAGTAGTGTGTCTGAGAAAAGAGAGACAATAACAGAACGAAATTAAAAATAAACGGAATTTAAAAAAAGCTATCTCTAGTAAATAGGGAGCAATTTGATAAAAAATGTTGCAACTGCGACAGATGGAAACAATTAGAGACCAAATGAGTAGCATCCAAAATTTTAGTGTAAGTGATGAACAGCTGAATAAAAAACCTTTTGCATACAAAAATAATATTTTTTTTAATGAGATTAAAATAAGTAAAAAGTTGTCAATTAATTTCAAAATCTGCCATACCACAAAAAGCAGACATTGAAAAATTAGCTATCAAAAAATTTCATCAATAACAAAATTAACAGGTTGTACACGGTCGTAAGTTAAACATAAAATTTAAAACATAATAACCCTTCTTTCATCCCATTATTATCATTGTTATTATCGCCACTGCCATTATCATTAATATTAATGTAATTATTTACTTTTTTTGTTTTTTTTTTTCTTTTTAATTATTTATTCATGAACTTTTACTTTAAAGTACCTAAAAATTGTAAAGCAGTCAAGTTTGACAGCCCTATTAGATGTAAGGTGCGAAATTAAAATAGTATTAAAGCTATAACAATATATCTTCATTGCTTAACAACAGGCACTTTTTATAGAAGTTACAGTACTGCATTTTCAACTACAGCTGAATTCGTTAAAACAAACTCTAAGACACATTAAAATCAATTCTTAGCCGTAGTTCGTTCTATCCGACGAACAATGCTCAACAAACAGGAAGACAGAAACTGAAATGATAGCTTGTTTTAGCAATAGTTCGCTGTAAGCGTGATCCAATTACCGAAACTCTACAGAATTAGTAAAATTATCTTTATTTCTGAAATGTTGCTCTCTAAAAGATTACACACTGCAAAAATTAATTGTTGTTTGTTCAGTATAATAGCAGAGGTTTCCGTTTAAAACAGTAAAAGCGCAGTTATAAGCTGTAAAACTAGCTATTTTACAGTTTATTACTGTAAAATTAGCAATTTTAGTTTATTACCATAAAAGCAGCTGTATTATACTGTAAAAACAACAGTGTAATACTTGCAGCAGAGGTTCCACTTTAAAACTTTAAAATGGACAGTGATAAACTGTAAAAACCAGCAATTTAATTTATTACTGTAAGCTAGCAATTTTACAGTGTACTACTGTAAAATAGTCTTTTCCAGTTTATTACTGCGAAAATACTACAAAATTAGCTGTATTATACTGTAAAAACAATATTTATTTTTTTACCGTGCAGCAATAGCCAGCGAATAGTTAAAAATCATAAATGCGGAGAATTGTAACTTGCAATTAATGCTACACGCTCCTCGAACTGCCTAATTTTAATGGTGTCTTATTATCAAATTGAAATTCGACGATGAAGGAGCATCTCGCTGCTCAAATGAGAGCTATATTTTGAAATAAACTCGATTAAGAACTTGTTAGTAGCTTTCTTGGAAAATAACTGGGTCATTTCAGAGCTGGAAGAGCTAATTTGGTTCTTGTTGAGGGTTGGAGTTGAAGAATGTAATTAAAGAGCAAATACGAGTAGAGTTTAAGTAAGTTACTAAGGAAATAGGATTTTTCTGATATGCATGAAATTTGTTCATTACTTCTGATTAAATAAATTTTCTTTTTGTTTCAATGGATTATAAGTTTGCAATCATGAGGAGTGGGGAAATAGATTCCGTCACCTTTGCTAAACGTAGGATGATTGGCTGTAAATAGTATTTTTCTTTTTTTGTAACCGACTTCAACAAAGGAGGAGGTTATCAATTCAAAGTATATACTTTTTTTTCGTTCGCACATAACATCTGATCTACTGAACCGATTTGGACGATTTTTTTTAATCGTAGGAGATGGTGTAACTTAGGTACCATATACTCATATGACGATATTTGTTCACTAGAAAAAAGTTATTATGGAAAACAGTAAATTTCATGTCATTTCCCCATTAAATGATTAAATTTTCAATCCATTGTTGCAAAAATTTGTTGCCTCGCAACAGCAATATTAATAGTAATCATGATGAAAATTTTGAACCAAGGCTTCTCTGGAATAAGTATGAAATATTAATAAGTAGTCGAATTTAAAGCGATTTGTCCTAAATGATTAAATATGAAATCCATTGTTACAAAACGTGGTTGATATGAAACTGTAACAATAATGATAATGAGAATTTTAAATGAAGGCTTAACTAAATCAAACATGAAACTAATTAGCGGGCAACGTATGTAGTATGTGTTAAAATCTTATGAACAACGAGAAACTAGAATTGCTTTGAAATATAAATTAGTTGAAAAGCCGTTGATATTTAAATGGCTTTGATTAGGCTAGTACACGAATAAATACCAGAGAATAACAAAGATTATTTTTTAGTGTCAATTGTTTAAAATTTTAGACTCGTTGATAGTTTCTTCCTTTGTTTTCAGTTTATTTTATGGATCATTTACTTAAGAAAATTAGGTGAAGTTTCGTAATGGAAACATTACATTATTTCATAAGTACACTTACACTAAAAAGAATAAAATAAAATAATGTTGGAAAAAAATAGAACCGACTTCAGTTGGAAATTGCTCTAAAAAGTAAAAAACATTTTTTTTTTTCTTTGAACACCAACATCACATAAGTTTGAACACAACAAAACATAAGTTTTGAAGTCGGCGCAAAAATTATAGGTAAAATGATATTTAACCATATTTTGCCAACATTTTTCAGAGAAACCATTGAAAATTAAAAGCAGAATATTTGTACCATAACACGAATGTGTGGTAATGATTGAAATGTATGCGAATACTCTTAAAGAACCTGGATCCATTAAACTTTATATAGTTTAATTGTAGTTGCGTATGATTCTATATATTGTTTTTGCGCCGACTTCGAAACTTATGTTTTAAAGTAGTTTCGATGGTGTTCAAAGAAAAAAATTTTTTTTTACTTTTTAGAGCATTTTCCAACTGAAGTCGGCTCTATTTTTTTCAGTAATTATTTTTTTTTTTTTTAATGAAATCGTCTTCACTCCCATAATTTTAATTCTTCTTCGAATAAGGAAAACTTTTCGGTTATAATTTTTGGCTGCTGTTTATGCTAACGCACGATTTTTCATTTATTTATTTCTTATCTGAGAATGAGTATGTGGTTTATGTTAAAAAATAAATTAATATCATATTTAGTACGATGTTGCAGAGCTTGAACTCCGCTTCCAGTTATGAATAAGAATCTATTTATTTGCAGACAAATAGTGTTTTCAGCTCCAAATAAACGTGAAGCTCAATAGGCTCACTTCTGTAGGCCTTTATTCTTGCTTTTCTTTTTTTTTGTTTTTCTAGCTGTCACAGTTTAAGGGAAAATCTGCAAGGGGAAAGTCTCACATTTTCAGAAAAATCATAGATCCGGAAATTTTTTCTTTTTTTTTTTTTTTAATGCTGAAAACATTGGTGCCTCTCTTTATTAGTAACAAGGAGAGCCTTTTTTAATAGGTAAATGAGCTATTTAAATGCGAAAAGTAGCAAAAAAAAAGCCAGTAGGCGTCTTCTTGTTTGAGTGCCAAGAAGCCTTGGTGATAATGAGGTGGAATAATTCTCAATAGGATACCATTCCTCACGCAAGAAACGGTATATAACGATTTATTTACACACACATACTTTTTTATCGCTTATAAGGAACACATTTCAAGCCCTTTCTTTATCCACAATACTTAGGGATAGATTTTCTCATGGCACCTCCTAATCTGTTACGTTTCATAAGCCACAGGGTTTATGTCTCTAAGAGGACCACGAGGCTTTGAATTAAACGAAAGATCTTTACAGGTAATGACGAAGAACCATCGTAATTTATAGAAATTTGACAATATGTCAGAGTTGACTGGAGAGACATAATTTACGCCTCTTCAAACAGGAATGTTATATCCTGTTTGTAGAAGTTATGTAAGAACTCTACTTGCGTGATGCAATTACATTCTTCTAAATATAGAATGGTTTTTAGTGGCATAATAATTCAAAAAAAAAGAAAAAGAAACTTGCTGTTTCTATACCAGTGAGCTTCGTTTATTAGTGACTGGATATAATGTTCGTTGGAAATATGTATTTAAGAAAGTATGTGTTAATTTAAATTCAGACATTCAAAAGAAAAATTGTTTCACTAACTGAATTGAAAAGCAAATGCTTCTGTAAATAACTTCTTGTTTTGGACACGTCCCGTATTTTATACTTAAACAAGGGTTAGATGATAAGTAACAGGAAAATAATGCATTTGTGTTTCAGCTTGTTGAAATTCTTTTTGCAATGTAACTCTTAAAATATGCGACGGAAAGCAAATGGCGATAATATGCTTTGAAATGAAAGCAGTTAAAAAGTAAATAAGATGAATTAAACTTTTGCCTTTGGGTAACCAAGTAAAAGTTACAGAAAAACGATGTGAACACAAATTGCAAAAGAATTTCAATTTAGTGTTTCGGAGTTATAAGGTACCCCTTTTATAGCTGGATCAAGCAAAAGACACAATGAAGCAATTCATATTAATGATTGCTTAGCATTGGAAACTTGAAACTTATTTCGAACTGTAAAACAAACTACTTATTAAACGTAGAACAAGTGATTGCAACAGTTCTTCAAATGTGTGCATAATTAATATTAATTTTATAATCTAAATTGAATATGGAAGAAGAATTGCTTTAGGTAAGGTACAAATTATGTGCTATGTAACTACAATGAGCCACCCGCTTTGATTGGTTTAGAGCAAGATTATAAGACTATCGAAAACAAGTGAAATAACAGCTGATTCGTTGTAAACTTTTCCTCCAAATATACAACACGACAAAAATTAATGGAAACATGCAAATTGTGATAAGGACATGCCATTTGGAGGAAATGCTGTTTGTGACTACTATACATGAATGTCAAAAACTAGAAGCACCCTCCCCTTCCCCAAAATCTAAGATGGTGGCGGTTTCCAAAATGGGCTAAAAATGGAAATTTTCAAAAAATAATTTGAAAAAAAAGTAATTATTTTCTATCGAATCTGATTCAAATTGTTTGTAGATAACATAATTTGAACCGAAAAATATACACATAACTTTTAGAGGATACATTCTGTTTGTGCATAAGGCTCAAAATATGAAAAAAAAAAAAGTCAAAAACTGAACCAGAACGCACTACGTCGGCACTGTGCCGGTATATTTTTATTCTACAGCCGACGTGTCTAGACATTACACATATTCTAGGAGACAGTTCGAAGTCCCTGCAGTCTGCACTCCCTTTGGTTGTCACTTAGTCAGCTAGACCCGCCAAACAAACAGTATCTTTAATTAGCAACTGAAAGTGGATCAAAAAGTACAGCGTGTTTAGCTTTGGGTGAGTTTTTTTTTTTTTTTTGTAACTTTATAGCATATTTTTATGCTCAAGTTTTGTTGTACTGTTCTCCGTTCTCCGACTAATAAATAATGGAACCCCGGAAAACTTCCAAACGATAGAGTTGTTTTGTCCGTTTTTTGGTGCACCGGAAGGGTTAAGTCAGAAGTGGTATTACGCCACATGTGCAGATTGTAGTTGTGATGTGGACATGCTTGTGAAGGAAAAATCGCAATCGGTAAAGCGTGCGAGACGGCTTAATTCACAAGTGATTTCGGGTGGCGGCGATATGCATAGCTGCTAAATGAGGAAGAAATGAGAGACTGCAAGAGCGTCAATACTCAACGGTACATTGTGCAATACGCAAAGAGCGTTCGTCGAACAATATAGACAGAAGTTAGTAGCTACGGTGTGGATGAGGCGAGGACGAGATGAGTATTACGTGCTTCGCTCAGTAAGTCACGTGGTTTATCAACTGGCGCTGTAATCGTTTCTTTTTTATGGTACAATTTACTGTAAATATTTTTGTTACTGTAAATGCAACATTTTACAGTAATATTTACCATAAAAGCTTTCTAAATTTTTAACAGTGAAGACGAAAAATTCATTGCACACTTGAAAGAAGCAACGTCAAAAAGTTTAGACTTCGCTTAATTAACAAAATGATTGAGTTTTGTCTTCAAGTACAATTTATCTTTATCACGACTAAATGACTTTCTCAAAGTGTAGTATTATGGTAATTCTTTATCAATTTTACAATACGTGCATGACTGACAGTTGGTATAGAAGCTTTGCAGTAAATTTCTTCTATGAGCTATGCAATCTGAAATCCTTAACAAAAGGTTCGCCTTTTACAGATTGGGATTTTTCTTCAAAGCAAACTAACAACACATCTGCACATGTGGTTAAAACACTTTGACTTAACCCTTTCGGTACACCAAAAAACGGAAAAATAATTAAACGTTTAGAAGTTTTCCGGGGTTCCATTATTTATTATTCGGAGAACGGAGAACAGTATAACAAAACTTAAGCATAAAAATATGCTATAAAGTTACAAAAAAAAAAACTCACCCAAAGCTAAACACGCTGCACTTTTTGATTCACTTTCAGTTGCTAATTAAAGATGCTGTTTGTTTGGCGGGTCTAGCTGACTAAGTGACAACCAAAGGGAGTGCAGACTGCAGGGACTTTGAACTGTCTCCTATAGAATATGTGTAATGTCTAGAAAAGTCGGCTGTAGAACAAAAATATACCGGCACAGCGCCGACATAGTGCGTTCTAGTTCAGTTTTTGACATTTTTTTTCATATCTTGAGCCTTATGCACAAACAGAATGTATCTTCTAAAAGTTATATATAATTTTTTGGGTTCAACTTATGTTATCTACTAACAATTTAAAGCAGTTTCGATAGAAAAAAAATTTTACTTTTTTTCAAATTATTTTTTGAAAATTTCCATTTTTAGCATATATTTTTCAACTTTGAGCCTCATACGCGAACCGAAGTAGTCAACTTAGATTTTTTATTTATTTTTCCCAAATTTTGGATACCAAACCACAACTTTTGAGAGATAATGCGATTTCGAAATAAAAAAAAATCGATATTTTCGAAATTTGACATTGTAGGCGATTTTAGCCAATTTAAGGCTGATGTGCAAACTAAAGATCGTATGTAAAAGCTATAAAATATTTTTTTAGATTAAAAATGCACAAAATATTTACAGCTCATGGTATTTGCATTATAAAAAGTTACAGTTCTTTTTTTCTTTTTTCCTTTTGAAAATTTCCATTTTTAACATATTTTTTCCAACTTTGAGCCTCATGCGCGAACCGAAGACGTCAACTTAGAATTTTTTTCTTATTTTTCCCAAATTGTGGATACTAAACCACAACTTTTGAGAGGTAATGCGATTTCGAAATAAAAAAATCGATTTTTTCGACTCGCCCTACTATCTATGCTACAGCTGTTTTAATATAAATCATAAGAAAGAGGTTCTTTTGCGAATTATACGTTTTTCAAGTCAAGGATTTCATTCTCTATGTTGAAAAAAGCTAAATGTTTATTTTAATGCTTGAAAAAATAATTACAAAATTGCTAACAAAAAAAATCATGCAATATAAAAAGTCTGTTAGACCCTTAGTCGAAAAAAAACAGTCAAACATGGAGCATTGAAAACCTGATCACCCTCAAATTAGTCTCCTTTGAGTTCGCAACTTCTCCCTGCGGTGCTACTATTGTTACTAGCATTCCGAAAAAGCCCGTTTTGGAATGAAATGTAGATCAGCTGTCGTTGCAACAGTAGTAAAGATATTTCTCGGACAGACGATACGCTGTCGAACTGCACTAAAAAAAAAAAAAAAAACAATGAACTTTTAAAAGCAATGCATTTTAACCGTAGTTCATCTTAAGGGAATTGGAAATCTTGGCTTTCGCTTTAAGCGTATTCGAATTAACGAGGTATGTCTGTATAACAAATACACTCAAGATGGCATTTCATTAATGTAACTATTCAGCTGAATTGGACTCATTTCAATAGAAATAGGTTAATCAAGTCCGAGCTTGCCTTTCCGAATCAAGTAAATGAGTACACTTAGTTTGCTGGTTTCCGTATTGCAATAAACGAAGGGGTTTCAGTTCTGATGCGAAGCTATGTGAGCCCATTGCTACAGTTAGGAATCGCATGCAGATGGCCGAATCTTAGCAAACAACTGGACAGGAAGCGAGGCGGTGAGATTTAAACGATGCATTGAATTTCTTAATGCGCTGCTTTAAATTCGGCACGTTTTATGGACACGATTATGCTGAACGAAAGCTTGGCGTTGTTGAGTTATGGAAATGATAAAAGGCCACAATAAATCTGGATCAAATCGACATTTAGCTATCGATTTCAGTGAGGTAAATCATTAGTTACGTTTAAAATGGCATTTTCTGTGACATAAAATGGAGAGGGTATCTCTGCGTGTGCTTCACACCGTCAATCGATTTAAATACGTGAATAACTACAGCATGAAAAACTCAAAACTTGTCTAAATTTTTTTCTTTTTACTAAATCTCAAGTTGATTGAAAAATAAAATATTTGCTTTTGTGCTGACATGTAAACGATGATTGAACACCGTTGCATTTCTAAAAAAATAAAAATTAAAATAAATATTCGTGTTTCGGAGTTGCAAAAAATATATTATTTTTCAAAAGCTTTAGTGGATTTCTTTTAATCTCAATGTGTACATTATTTGCATTGAAAAATGGACTCCTTGTAACCTTGAAACACGTGTCTGAAATGTTTTGCAAATTTTCACTTCTAATAATGTGCACATTTATCGGATGACTTAACTGAGTGTATTGGAAAAGAAGCCACGAAACAAATGTCTGAAATCAATTTCCTAATTTGGGTGCTATTTCTATGTTGCTTTTTTTTTTTTTTTTTTTTTGTTTCTCAAAGATATTAATTACGTATGTTAAAGTTGTTCACTTATGTTTAAACAAGTATCAGTGCGAATGCATTTATGTAAATGCAATTTAAATGAAATGAAGAAAATGTCCCTTTTTCAAAAGAAATAATCGTTTATAAGGTCTTTTTTATCCATTAATGCCACCTTTAAAATACTTTTTGGATTAGGAACACAAATTCAGTTAGACTGTTATCGTATCGAAAGTATTTAATTTTAAATAATCAATTTAACCATTTTTTGGTGGGAGGAGGAGGTACAATATTCTTCCCATACTTTAGTATTGATGTGTGATACTTGACTTAACTTGAGGTATTAACCAGTCAAAGATAGTGAAACAGTCAAAATAGAAACTGTTCTTAGTTGAGCTTGGTGAGAAGTTATTTTCCACTGTCTTGTATAGGCTTAAAATTTGTTAATCGTAAAAGTAATGTAAATAATATTAATAGTCAACTTTAAGATAATTGAATAAAGACCGATGTAGCTCAGGTTAGTTGAACCAATATTAAATAGATTACTCTCTCCTCATCATCAAAAAATAAATTGATGTTACATATCCAGGAAATTTTCTACACTTGCCAGAGAAAAACATCTAATGCATTCTACACCCACATTAGAGTAGAAAGATAATCACATTGTACACTAAAGTATTCATTACTCAACACATCCCTGGTACATATCTAGAAACTTTCAATAAGCTGCAAACCTCCCTCCGACTTCCGCACCGAGTAATAAAGTAATTCGATCTTCATCCCTCCCATTGATGACCTCATGATCGGAAGTCCGGAAGTTTTAGCGAAGGGATGACGTCATGAGTCGCCTTCATCCCTGACTTCCTTCTAGGATATTTCTCCCTACTCCAGCTTCTTTTCCTGATTCCGACTGTAGTAAAACAAGCTAAAAGGCCTTTTTCAGGAGTGCAAAATGAAAGGCGGCTTAGAGAAGAGACTTTCATTTCAAATGATTCTTCAGTTCTGTATAAAAGCAAAAAAAAAAACTGGTGGATACAATTCAAGAAATTAATGGAAACTAACTTATTGTTTTTAGCTTAAGCTGGAAAAAGGTATGCCCTCACAAACGATTAATAAATATTGTCAAAAAAATGTTAAGAAATGGAACTAAAAAACAAAGAATAAAAATGTAAAAACTATCCTAGGATAATAACTAAAACAAATAAAAGCAGTAAGATATTGAGTCTATAATAACAATAATCAAAATAATTATTAAACAATTCAAAACAACGGCTAATTCATCTTATTTAAAATCGAAGCCTTGAAGCCTTGCTGACATTTCAAAGTTTTTCTGAAAGAAAGGGGGGGGGGGGCATATGCATTTTATAAGAAAAAACATCGAAATACAAGAAAAATGCTCAATTACATTAGGTTTTAAATTTCAAGGGAGGAGTCAATTGACTCCCCTTGATCGCCCAAATGACAGGCCTTCTTAAAACTCTAAAATGAGGAATAAATCAAACTCAAATTCAAACTTAAATATAAATATCAAAAGTGAATCAATAGTATAAAAAATATTTTAATAATATTTTTTAATGCCGCGATACACAAGAAAAGCGTCAGAACAAAAGATTCTATTTTCATTTTTTATAGCATTGATTTTTTATGAACGAATCTTAATAATCAGTCATAAAGAAAAAAAATGGAAAGCAACTCGCATCTTGTATTATTAAAAAAATCATTATTATGAAAAAAAACGAATTTATTCTGTTTGGTAGTCAGTCATTATGTTTTGATAAATTACATAATTATAAGGGAGTTTTCGTTGGAAAATTTGAAGTATTCAAGCTGTTATTGAGCTTGTAAACACATAAATGCTGGGAACATAAAGCATTAGACAGAATTCTCTCAAAATTGCTGGGAAAGTACAAACTATGAAGTTTCAGTTGTTTTTTTTTTTTTTTTTTTGTTTTATTTGAGATCATTTACTTATTGTTTAATCATTAAGAATTAGAAATTAATTCAGTTTTTTTTTTATTTTCATTAAAAATACCAACCGTAATATCCCAATCACGATTTTATAGAGTGTATTAAATGAAGTGAGCGTATATCAATGGATGATTAAAACAAATCGTGAATTCTACATTCTACCCAAATGGGTTAAGAATTATAAAAATACTTTGTAGTAGATAAAGTACTAGTATCCCTCCAGCACTTTTTTAACATTCACGTGGAAGAAATCTTGAAAAGTTAGAAAGAAAGTTGAACTGGAAGAGGATTTGATGTGAACTAAACATCAATCTTAACGCTGCAATTTTCAGACGATGATACAAAAAGACATAATTGCCAAAAGTTGACCTTGGAAAAATGACAAGAAAAAGAAGGGAGAGGAAGTGGAGAATATGAGAAAGAAGTACCAAATACCTGTCTATAGAAGAATATGAGCCAACTCTCAATCCAGATAACAACAATGAAGATAAAGAGTTGTGAGAAGTATAAGTACTTTAAAGTGGACAACGATTCAAAAGCCAGAAACTTGCAGGAAATTAAAAGTAGAATTGGTCAGGGAGGAAAATTGTTAAACTATTTGGTGAAATGAAATCTCTAAGAGGGGAAAGTGTAATTCTATTGCAAAGTGCATTTTCTTTTTTGGAGCTGCGAGTTGGAGTTTTATAGAGGGAGATAAAGGAAGTGGAGCATTAGAGTTGGAGTGCCCTATGTAGGCCATGTAGGGTGTGAAGAATGGTTAGAACAAGAAATGAAGGATAAAAAACAAAAATATGATGAAAAAGAAGAGTAATCAAAGGCGTATTGGATTCTATTTTTTAAAAAAAAGCAACTGATTTTGTATGCTCATGTTAAAAGAATGAACAATGAAAGGCGTTAGCGGGGGGGACGAGGGGGACATGTCCCCCCCCCCAATATTTTGAGCTGAGCAAAAGTCCCTCTCAATATTTTGGAATTCTTATACTTGAGGGGGAAAAAAGGTCAGAGCTATCATTTCTGTATCAAAATTAAATTAGAATTACAGCCCGAACTAAAATTATAAAAACTTCCGTCTCTATTGCACTTAGAGATGCAAAGGGTGGAAAAAACCCAGTTTATTCCCGGGAAAAAACCGGGTTTTTTGAGAAGGGAATTTTGAAAATTCCCGGGAGTTTTGAGAATTTTCAAAGTGTTAAGAAATTCTGGTTTTGAAATGTGTATTTATTACCGTAATTAGATATATTCAGAAGATATTTCCTATAGTTATGTTTTGCAGTATATGGAACTGCTTATCAGAAAAATATTTCAAAATAATAAGTGAAAGAGACCACCCTATCTTGAGTTTGTTTTGTCACGGGGCATAATTTAAAATTGAGATGATTTGTTGAGTTTGCTTTTTAAAAGTGCAACTAATTGCTTTTCTCTTGCAATCATTGCTTCTCCACGTGTTAATTGATGGTTTTTTTCAAATAAAATGTTTAGTATTTTATGTAACCAACATTTTTTTTGATAACTGACATAAAAGTTTTTTCAATGTTTGTCATACATTTAACCTCCTTTAAAACATCCCTTTATTTACTTTGTTCCAATAGACAAGGTTGTCTGGGTGGTTTTTATCAAATTAAAAAATTTCAGCATTATTTTTTTCAGTCTTTTTTTAAGAGCTCCAAAGGTAGTGACACTTAATAACAGTACTGTTTTGAAAGTTATTGCATTTTTAACTTAAATAATGACGTAGTCTTTATTTTTGACTCGCACACAAAATAACAACTATGTAGAAAATTACTATGTTTGTTTACATTCAAAATTCTCCAAAATTCCGGGTTTATTCCCCAAAATTCCCGGGTTTTTTCCCGGCTCTCAAAAACTACGGGTGTTTTGCATCTCTAAGTAGAGATGCAAAGCGTGGAAAAAACCCAGTTTATTCCCGGAAAAGAACCGGGTTTTTTGGGAAGGGAACTTTGAAAATTCCCAAGAATTTTGGGAATTTTTGGGAATTTTCAAAGTTTTTAGAAATTTTGCTTTTAAATGTTTTTAAATTAATTATTTTTTTTTAATTTACTACTGGAAGCTGTAGCAGCCATTAGTTATCACATAGCAAACAAAAAAAAATTCTCACTTTTTATGTAGGAAGCATATACAACTTCCTTTAAAAGTCACATCATACACTTTTGTATAATAGACTAAATTGTTAGAGTAGTTTTTCAAAATGAAAACTTTTTTCTCTTGAAGCTCACAAGAAAGTGACTTTGTTATAATTCTACTGTTTCAAAAGTTGTACATATATCAATTGTATTGTTTATTTCAGAAACCAGTTAAAAGACAAATTTTATAATTTTAAGAAAACTTTTACAGCATCTTATTAACTTAATCAATCACGACTACAACACTTTACTGAAAGCAATATCTAAATATGAACATTTGAGTTTAGGATGTTAAACCTTGGTAGAAAATTTGAAAAATAAGAGTTAGTGAGCTTTAAAGCTTGTCTCTTAACTGGTTTTTGAAATAAACTGTTCAATTAACAATTGAGTCTTATTTCTTACTCATATAGTAGGCATAACAACTATGAAATATCGCAATGTTTGTTTACATTCAAAATTCCCCATATTCCCCAAAATTCTGGGTTTATTCCCCAAAATTCCTGGGTTTTTTCCCGGCTCTCAAAAACTACGGGCAAGGGCGTAGGAACCGGGGGAGCTGGGGGAGCTCGGGTTCCCCTTGGAATATTTCAGACCGGCTCAGCTCCCCCGGAAAAACTCCCTTACTAAAACTTTTTGTGGTACATTTTTGGTGAAGAACAAAAGGAAAATCATTTGTTTGTGAAGCTTGTTTGTAGGATGAAAAATCAACATTATCTAATTAACTTTAGTGCTTAAAGTGCACAATTTGTTATGTTTTTCTTTAATATCACTTTTAATCCGTATTTATTAGTATTACCTGGAATTAAACATTATTATTTTACTATCCCAGTTCCTGCCCCTAATGAAACCAAAGATGGCCTCAAATTTGCTTTAAAGACTAAAATTGCTAAAATTCAATTTTAAAAAATTTCTAGCCTCTAAACTCACCAAAAATCGTAGAAAATCATTTTAAACAGGAACCACTAGGAAATTTTCTGGGAAAAAAGTTCGAGACTTCCTATTTCTAAGCAAAGCATCTAAAACTAGTTGCATAAAAATTTCGTAAAAGTGTACTTAAACTTGTCATCTTCTGGCAAAATAGTAATGTTTTTAAATTTCTTTTATTCACAAAATGTTTCTATCTGAACATTTATGACTTTATAAAATTGAGCTTGAGTGTAAAGGGTGACTGAGTGTGTCTTCCCCCCCCCCCGCTTCCCCAGAAAGCGGAGAGCTCTGGAGCTGTACCGGGCTCCCCCTGTTTTTTCAAAGTTACTACGCCACTGACTACGGGTTTTTTGCATCTCTAATTGCACTTGGGTTTTTTGCATTGAACCTCTTTGCATTGCCTCTAAACCTCTTCAACTACTACCATTGGCATTGCTAAAAATTGTTTAGAATGCATTTTTCAGAAATAATTTTCTGAAAAGAGGGAACTCGAATCTCTAATCTGCATATTATCAGCAAAGATAGCCCAAAATTGCGTTTTTAACAGTAAAATTTCGAAAAAATCACATTACATTACACACCTCCAGGGTCCCCCGTACCTACCACATCTTCGTGGTTTAACCGGGATAGGGCCCTGAAGGGCGCTCTGTTCTTAATTTTGAACCAGAACCTAGGGTCGAGCAAACCCTAGGCCCAGCACCCCCAGAGGTATCGTTTCACTTGGAGGACTTTGTGACCACGACATTTTTAACGCCTCCCAGCCACCATTAACCAAGGCGGTGGATCTTTGATCGGCTGGGATCGAACACGAGTTCGATGCCTTACCGATCGGGCCACCACGGCCCTGAAAAAATCACAGATGCCCTCTTTCCATAGCACAACCAGAGTTAATAATGGAGTTTTTAACGTTTCGATATCGAAAAATGGACGGATGAGAGCACTAGAACCTCTTCTCCCATAACAATACCAAAGATTGTTTAAAATACATTTTTAAGACTACAAATTCAAAAAAAATTCCGGTAGAGAAACCACCGTAACCCCTTACTTCTGGGTAAATAATATATTTACGATTAGGAACACATTCTCAACTCTCTGATCTAGTTATGACTTTCTTCTTAGAAAAGAACTTGAACCCATTCTTTTCCCTCAGTTTGAAATTATTGAGGGGTCGGCAATTTCACCCCCCCCCCACCATTTTTTTGTCCCCCCTACGGGTCAGAATATTACCTCTTTGTGGTCCTTATTTGAAAATTGCAATGTTCATCGGTCTTTACAAAGGCTAAACATGTTTTAAAAGAACATGAATTTTTCTTAGCATTTCTATTTCTCCAAAGTCCCCCCAATGTTGAGCAGGCAGCGACGCCCATGCCTCAAACACTTACGCTTTTCATTCAAATACCTTTGCATAAAGATAAACATTGAAATTTCTAATTTGAAAGAAGTCAAATCTAAATGGAAGAAAAAATATCATAAATATAATTACAAAACTCAAATTGTACTCCTTTTGGTACGCATGAAGATAAACTGGCTTATTTTTAACTGATTTTTTTGTTCTGATTCACATTGATTTAATTGCTTGAATTTTATCAACTTACTAGCCGGGAAACCAAATTAATATTCGATTGTGATTACTTGGGATGCACCTATTAATCGGCCATAATCGGCCACTTTGCCGATTATTAATAATCGGCCAAATCGGGCGGATTAATCGGCCAAAAAATGTTTTTTTAATTTTATTCTTAAAGTAAACCTTCACTTAGAAACTACGATGAATAATTATATTAACAGTAATAATAATCCTCACAGTTGATATAAAGTTTTTAATAAATTAATTATCCTACATTGAATAAATATACATAGACAATGCTGCAACATTTTTCATGTGGCGACAGTTTCCACCTTAGTACAGTGTTTTAGATAACCTCTAATTTTCGCAAAGAATAAGTCTTGAATTAAATTGCTACTAATTACTAAAAAATTTATAAGTACTCCTAAATTGGGGTACAGACTCCCTTCCCCTTTTTCTGAATTTTTACGTCCAATTAACATAATTAACAATGTGTTAATGTAATGTTATTGACAATAATATGAAAATTGGTTCTAAGAAATTTGATAAAATATTGAAATTATTTTGTGAAATTTAGGAAAGTGGAAAAAAAATCTTCTCTTGGAAATACATTACAGTAACCCCTCGTTATATCGCGCTTTTCGGGGGACAAGAAAAAAGCGCGATATATCCGAAAGCGCGATATAACCGAGGTCATTAAAAATAGTTTTCTATTATGCATGCAAGTAAATTATACGGGCACATACATAAAAATTCATTTATTCAAACATTTTTTTTTCAGTCAAAAATAACAAAAAAAAAAAAACCTTACCGTAGTTGTTACAATGTGCAGGTCTTAAAAAATATGTATGCAGACATAAAATTAATCTATTGTTTTGGTGAAATAAGCATCCAAAGTCGTGTTGAAGAACCTTCGTTTTGTTCATTGTTGACAAAATAAATGAGAAAGAGACCTTTT
Source organism: Uloborus plumipes (assembly GCA_038373865.1). Classification (NCBI taxonomy): domain Eukaryota; kingdom Metazoa; phylum Arthropoda; class Arachnida; order Araneae; family Uloboridae; genus Uloborus; species Uloborus plumipes. Next base: position 23,061 of record JAXGGA010015902.1, read on the forward strand.
CTGAGCACCTTACTTATTTTCTAAAAAACGGTTTCGAACTAAAAGTTCTTTTTTTTTTAGGGGGGAGACAAAAGAAAAGAGCGATATATCCGAATGAGCGATATAACGAGGCGCGATATAACGAGGAGCTACTGTACTTACTATTTCTACTCTCGGAATTGTATAAGAGAGAAAAAACAGTGATTTTAAAATTGGTAGTATTAAAAACAATCATCCTTATCATTAATCGGCTGAGTCGATTAATCGGCAGATTAGCAACAACCGATTAATCGGTAATCGGTAATCGGCAAATTTGCTTATCGGTGCATCCCTAGTGATTACATGTTTGATGCTTTCTAAGCATCTGTACCGATTTGATCTCGTTTTTTTTAAATTTTTGGTTAACAAATTAAAATAAATACAGCTTGATTATCTTATAAATTTAGAGTTTCAGCATAAGTTTAATTTTTTCCCCGAATAGAGGCAAATCAAGTATCAACCATCGTTTCTTTCTTTGCTTACGTAAAGCATGAGCACCGCCTTTATCTAGTCCATAAAATTAAAAGAATGTCGAACAAAGTGTTTCTCCTTTTTTGTCTTGTCGGAAGTAAAATGATTCATGACATCGTTTGTAAGGGGGGACTGTTGTCCAGTTCGCTCTCCCTAACACTTGTATTAAAGATAGAGAGCGGATAGTAACTGTTATTAGGGCTTAGTTTTTCATCTGGAAAAGCCTTTGAGATACATTTTCTTAACAAAACGTTTTATTAATTTGTCTTTATCTGTGTCATGTCCGAATGTATTGCGATTTTTGCAATAGTTATAGTTTTTACATAGTTTAGTAAAAATAATAATAATCTGCTTTCGAATAAAATCTTCAACTAACTCAATCTCAGTGACTTGGCATATAATTTGGGCGGGGTAAAAGACGTTTTTTACATAATCAAGTTCTAATATAGCGATAAATGCCCATTGGCGTCCTAATAATAAGAAAAATAATTATTTTTGAAATCGCGCAAAAGCACTCAAGTTGAGAAAAAGAGAAAAAAAAATTAAAACGTACATTTTTTCAAAAATTATTTAATTTATTTTTAATCGTTTTCAAAATACTCTTTGCCGTTTTCGAAAAGCCTCGAAAAAACTTCGGGGCAGAGTACCAAACGTTTGATTTTACGCAGAAAGTCTAAAAATAATTTTTTGGGGGGCAAAAGTTGTATTGTTTTAAAATACGTAAGACTACGTAAAGCTACAAAAATATACTATGAAATATCCATTTTAATGCTTTATATACCTTTTCTTCATGCTGAAATGACATAGGACTTACCACTTTCAGGCCAGTCATTTTAAAGTTTTTCAAGGGGGAAGGGGGAGGGGCAAAAGGTGCCAACCTAATGCAAGTTTGAAAGGAAAACAACAAAAGACAGGCCCAATTAAACGTAATTATATGGATTTTCCAAAGCAATGGGAGGGAGGAGGCAATTGATCCCACTTCAATAAGCTTCCTAAGCGACTGGGCATCGTACTTGGTGGTAGCAGTAAGTTAAAGTCCCATTCACACCCTACCCAAACAATCAACCAATAATAGTATGATTCATTAGATTGACGTTCTTTATAAATTCTAACTTCTTATAAAACATATCACCAAAGATATGGATCTTATTTACAGCATCCTATGTCACAAGTTTTGCCCGTAGTGTCTGTAATTTCTTATGCTTAAATTGCATGCAGTGTACTCATAAAAATATCTCTGAAAATATATGCAATACTATTTTTGATAATATTATGTGAAAAGAAAGCTGTTAATTATGCACTTTCTATCTGTTGTTGTAAAGAATAAAAATCAATCAAACGCAATGTTCTGGCGGGAGCTTGTTTTCTATTCTCAATTGTTAGGAAAGCTCTTTCTAAATATCAAGCAAAAGTATAAAACATTGTTGGAAGAGGAGAAAAAGAATCCTCTTTCAACAATATTTTTAAGACAATTTTTAACATTATTACTAATTCAATATTTATCTTATAAAGCTTCCCTAAAGAATATTAATAACTTTCTTTAACCTTCAGGCTTCTGCACACATTAGTTTAGAAGTTTAGGATAAATACTAATCATGTCGTGCAGTCAACATACACACTGTAATGTCTGTGATTTGTTATGCCTAAATTGCATAAAGTGTACGTAGCAACTATCTCTGAATGATCCATGCCATACTCGACTATCTGGAGAGAAGAGACCAGTTGCATCTGGTCAGAGACCTCCAGACGACTTCACAAAAAATATATGCAATACTATTTTTGACAATATTATGTGAAAAGAAAGATAATTATGCAATTTCTATCACTTGTTTGAAAGAAAAAAACTCAATCAAACGCAATGTTCTGGCGGGAGCTTGTTTTCTATTCTAAATTGTTAGGAAAGATCTTGCTAAATATCAAGCAAAAGCATAAAACATTGTTGGAAGAGGAGAAAAAGAATCCTCTTTCAACAATATTTTTAAGACCATTTTTAACATTATTACTAATTCAATGTTTATCTTATAATGCGTCCCTAAAGAATATTAATAACTTTCTTGAACCTTCAGGCTTCTGCAGATATTAGTTTAGAAGTTCATGATAAATACTAATCATGTCCTGCAGTCAACGCACACCCTATAATGTCTGGCATTTGTTATGCCAAAATTGCATAAAGTGTACGTAGCAATTATCTTCGAATAATCTATGTCATAGTCGACTATCTGGAGAGAAGAGACCAGTTGCATCTGGTCAGGGACCTCCAGACGACTGTACAAATATATATGCAATACCATTTTTGATAAAGTTATGTGAAAAGAAAAACGTTAATTATGCAAATTCTATCACTTGTGTGGAAGAAAAATAAATTAATAAAACGCGGTGTTCTGGCGGGAGCTTGTTTTCTATTCCAAATTGTTAGGAAAGCGTTTGCTAAATATCAAGCAAAAGCATAAAACATTGTTGGAAGAGGAGAAAAAGAATCCTCTTTCAACAATATTTTTAAGACCATTTTTAACATTTTTACTAATTCAATGTTTATCTTATAAAGCTTCCCTAAAGAATATTAATAACTTTCTTGAACCTTCAGGCTTCTGCACAGATTAGTTTACAAGTTCATGATAAATACTAATCATGTCGTGCAGTCAACGCACACCCTGTAATGTCTGACATTTGTTATGCCAAAATTGCATAAAGTGTACGTAGCAACTATCTCCGAATGATCTATGTCATAGTCGACTATCTGGAGAGAAGAGACCAGTTGCATCTGGTCAGGGACCTCCAGACGACTGCACAAAAAATATATGCAATACCATTTTTGATAAAGTTATGTGAAAAGAAAGATGTTAATTATGCAAATTCTATCACTTGTGTGAAAGAAAAATAAATTAATAAAACGCGGTGTTCTGGCGGGAGCTTGTTTTCTATTCTAAATTATTAGGAAAGCTCTTGCTAAATATCAAGCAAAATTATAAAGCATTGTTGGAAGAGGAGAAAAAGAATCCTCTTTCAACAATATTTTTAAGACAATTTTTAACATTATTACTAATTCAATGTTTATCTTATAAAGCTTCCCTAAAGAATAATTATAACTTTCTCGAACCTTCAGGCTTTTGCACATTTTAGTTTAGAAGTTTATGATAAATACTAATCATGTCGTGTAGTCAACGCACATACTGTAATGTCTGTGATTTTTTATGCCTAAATTGCATTAAGTGTATGTAGCAACTATCTCCGAATGATATATGTCATAGTCGACTAAGAGACCAGTTACATCTGGTCAGGGACCTCCAGATGACTGCACAAAAAATATATGCAATACCATTTTTGATAAAATTATGTGAAAAGAAAGATGTTAATTATTCTAACTCTATCACTTGTGTAAAAGAAAAAAAATCAATAAAACGCGGTGTTCTGGCGGGAGCTTGTTTTCTATTCCAAATTGTTAGGAAAGCTCTTGCTAAATATCAAGCAAAAGTATAAAACATTGTTGGAAGAGGAGAAAAAGAATCCTCTTTCAACAATATTTTTAAGACCATTTTTAACATTATTACTAATTCAATGTTTATCTTATAAAGCTTCCCTAAAGAATATTAATAACTTTCTTGAACCTTCAGGCTTCTGCAGATATTAGTTTAGAAGTTCATGATAAATACTAATCATGTCCTGCAGTCAACGCACACCCTATAATGTCTGGCATTTGTTATGCCAAAATTGCATAAAGTGTACGTAGCAATTATCTTCGAATGATCTATGTCATAGTCGACTATCTGGAGAGAAGAGACCAGTTGCATCTGGTCAGGGACCTCCAGACGACTGTACAAATATATATGCAAATACCATTTTTGATAAAGTTATGTGAAAAGAAAGACGTTAATTATGCAAATTCTATCACTCTGTGTGAAGAAAAATAAATTAATAAAACGCGGTGTTCTGGCGGGAGCTTGTTTTCTATTCCAAATTGTTAGGAAAGCGTTTGCTAAATATCAAGCAAAAGCATAAAACATTGTTGGAAGAGGAGAAAAAGAATCCTCTTTCAACAATATTTTTAAGACAATTTTTAACATTTTTACTAATTCAATGTTTATCTTATAAAGCTTCCCTAAAGAATATTAATAACTTTCTTGAACCTTCAGGCTTCTGCAGACATTAGTTTAGAAGTTTATGATAAATACTAATCATGTCGTGCAGTCAACGCACACCCTGTAATGTCTGACATTTGTTATGCCAAAATTGCATAAAGTGTACGTAGCAACTATCTCCGAATGATCTATGTCATAGTCGACTATCTGGAGAGAAGAGACCAGTTGCATCTGGTCAGGGACCTCCAGACGACTGCACAAAAAATATATGCAATACCATTTTTGATAAAGTTATGTGAAAAGAAAGATGTTAATTATGCAAATTCTATC
>JAXGGA010015903.1:0-27954 GCA_038373865.1 Uloborus plumipes
TATCGCACTCTTACACAGATATAACTCAAGAGGTATTGAACACGGTACCAGTACCACAGAAACACTTTCAATTTCAGATTTAAGATCAGTCTCACAAACTCAAATGATCAATTTTATTATTTATCTGAGCACGTTGAATTCTGGACTTCGTTTTGCTAGGCACGATAAAAACCCCTTAAAAATTTAAAATCATTAGAAAACTGTGATTGTTTTTTGTGTGATGCTATTTGAAGCTCAAGATTTTAATCACTGAAATGTATATACTGCACTTTACTTAGACCTGTGCTTGAATATGCCACATCAATTTAGATCTAGGCTTTAACTCTGTTAAGCTGAAACTTGACTCAATCAAATTCAGAGCTTTTTAACTCACAAAAAGTTGCAATTTTGTCAACAAAATTGTAAAGAGTAAATTGGAGTTGATCCTCTTGGAGAAAAGGCGTAATCTTTCCCACTCTCAAGTTCGTGAGAACTTGAGAGTGTTAGGAAATGTGTCAGCATTTAATTAGTATCAGTTAAAATAAGTTTTTGCATATTCTAAGTGCACTAAGGAAAAATCTCTGCATCGTTCCCATTTCATAACGCATACGATACTCTAATTATCTTTAAAGAATTTAAATTTCAATGTTTCATTTTAATTATAAAGACTCAAAAGTTGTATTTTAAAGAATATGCTCATTTGAAAAGCATCCATTAAGAGAGCTGTCTAAAGTCGATGTGTTTCTTTATCTAACGTCATCTATATTTGATGGGTGCATTGAAGAATTGTATCTGCAAAGCACGGCACCCGATAATATTGATTTTGATGTACTTCAATTTAAAAGATTTCAATTGCAATTTTTCAATTCACCTAAACAAGGTTGTAAAAATTCGAAGCTATCGATAAAAGAAAAAAAAAACGTTTATCGATGTATTTCAAAAATTGCACAAACAATGAAACATCTGAAGAAAAAAATCACTGCTTCAAGAATTACTGACCAATTTATTAAACAAATTCAAAGCAAAAGGAGGAAAAGCTTGCACTTTGTGGCTGCCCAATCGATTCAGATTCCTTTTAACAAGAATTAGTTCCTCATTGGTGAGCATTACTAAAACACAAGATTGGTCATGGCCACAGTCTGATGCTTTTTCGATACCGATGGCTTCACCTGGTTGGACGCAACTAGCTGACGTCACGATAGCCGGCACTCTTTGATCTTATCAGAAATTTGACTCTACATACGTCCATTGTGTACTCAGTACTTCGATTATTGGAAAGAATCTCTAAGTGTGTGTTCCAGCTCTTGAGTAAAATTTAAAAACGGTTTCTTTTTTTTCTTTTTAATAAAAAAGCAGGAAAGAGAAATTTTGTTCCCTACACACATGCAGAAAAATATTTCGCAATTATAAAGCACTACGGTATTGTTCTCACCAGGAAAGTACTCGACTTAAGTAATAATGAAAAAAGTTAAAAATGGTACCATTCGAAAGAGCATACTGAGACATGTGCAATGAGTTACCGCCCGTAAACCAGGGCTGAGGCAGAACTGTAGCAAATGCACCCACAGCTCGATCATATAGCATCCTAAGACTGCAGTTTCGCCCTTATTATGGGCTCCTCAGTTAGGAATAGCCAATGATCGAGCCGGAGGCAAAAATCCTCTTATTGTAGCTAAGATAGCCAACAAACTGGTAGATAAAATGAATTTATCTTACCAGCGAGCGTCCGCAAACTATGGTGCGGCTCAACTCGAAATTTGAAGGCTAAAGCTGGTAACCATAGTTTGCGGACGCTCGCTGGTAAGATAAATTCATTTTATCTACCAGTTTGTTGGCTATCTTAGCTACAATAAGAGGATTTTTGCCTCCGGCTCGATCATTGGCTATTCCTAACTGAGGAGCCCATAATAAGGGCGAAACTGCAGTCTTAGGATGCTATATGATCGAGCTGTGGGTGCATTTGCTACAGTTCTGCCTCAGCCCTGGTTTACGGGCGGTAACTCATTGCACATTACCCAGCTTTAGCCTTCAAATTTCGAGTTGAGCCGCACCATAGTTTGCGGACGCTCGCTGGTAAGATAAATTCATTTTATCTACCAGTTTGTTGGCTATCTTAGCTACAATAAGAGGATTTTTGCCTCCGGCTCGATCATTGGCTATTCCTAACTGAGGAGCCCATAATAAGGGCGAAACTGCAGTCTTAGGATGATATATGATCGAGCTGTGGGTGCATTTGCTACATACTGAGACATGTCCTTGACCCAAAGATCAAGTGCCCTCGTTTTCGAGATAGGGGGTCTTAAAGTCGGCCGAAAATGAGCTAAATTTGAAGACTTGGCAAGAAATGGAAGCTAGCTCCAGATTCTCCCTTCCGCTGCTTGCTTGGCATCGCATCGTTTCCATGTTTGGTCATTTGTAAAGAAAGTAAGATGTTTTACGTTAACCCTTTACTTGTATGAGCTAAAATAAAGAATGCTGGTCAAGACTATGATGTGGAAAGCAGAGAGCTTTATCCAGAGGAGCGAAAACTTTACAAAGAAGTTAAAGTTTTATCTTTTTACGATTGATAACAATACATTTTAGAATTTCAGTTCTTTTTCAGTTTTTTTACTGAACTAAATTGTATGTATTAATTATTATACGTTAAAATATATTGCACGTGTTTCTAAATGAATAATTCGGGATAATTAAATAAGTAGGAAAAGCAGCTAATATGAGCTCATGTACAAAAAATGAAAGAAATAATATTTGGGGTAGAAATTAAATTGTCATGGATTATGATATCAGTTCTTATTGAAAAAAAAATCGATACAAGAAGTTTCACTATCTGCCAAATCTTAGCAAAAACATTTATTTTTTTTTAATTGAAATCGAGAAAAAATAAATAATTTTTAAAACAAAACGAATTAGTAAATATCAATAGCTGCAAAATTATATCCACGTCGGAAATTACATCAATGGTAGAGGGAAATAATTATTTCCATTCTTTAAATATACTAATAGAGTCGGCGTTCATTGTAAAAACCCCTGCCGTTCAAACAAATTGGTCACTGTAGCAAAAAGTCTCTGTAACGTAAATGTAAAACATATTGCATGTTAATTTCGTACTGTTTAAAAACACTAGAATAATTTTTACTAGTTCTGCTATATGTTCAACGGGTAGGAAAAGACTAACAAATTTGAAAATCAATACAAGTATTAGCTTAAAGTTAATACAAGTTTTAGCTCTGTAAAAGTAGAAAATAGGTGAAAAAAAAATCATGAAAGAAGGCCTGATGCACTGAAAAAAAAAAAAAAAACGCTCAAGCGAAGAAAAAGCACAACTTAATAAAAATATTTAAATACACAGAAAAATTTAAAATAGGAAAGTTGGGTTTTGAGCTGCGGAAACTGTGTACCGCCCCCCCCCCCCGCAATAACTCTTGAGTGCATAGTCCAATTCGATTTTTTTTTTAATCGAAAGAGCTCAGTGAGGACAATACACTCCCATACTCGACTTTTTAATTTGAATAATATTTCATTCAATTTCGAATTTCCAATTTTTCCCCCTGTCCTCACTTATAACTTTTGAAGGAGCAAGTTCGATTCGAGCGAACATTTTTTTTTCGAAATATCTCAGAAAAACACCTCATTCCTGTTTGATTTTTTTATTTGAATACATTTTCATAAAATTTTGAGCATTTTTTTTTTTTTTTTTGAAAGACCATTCTTACATACCCAATTGACAAAAATGTTTAGGGTTGAGTTATAGGGGATCAACCAAAAGAAAAGTGGTTTGAAGAACTTTATATTTGCAATTTTTACAATTAAAAACCCTAAATATACCCCCTCCCCCATACTACAGAATTGTACGAATACTTAAAAAAAATAATTAAAAAAAACAGGAGGTTCAGTTGTCACCTCCTGTTGACGAAGGCCCCTTAACAAGGGGGACTCCCCTTAAACAAGGGACCTGCTTTAATCGCAAATAGTACGATACAATTTAATTTTGATGTGTTGTTTAAAATTGTTTTTCCTCTTTAAAAAGCTCTCTGCTTTCCATGTCATGGGCTTGATAGTAGCTTTCTGCTTTAACTCGCACAGGTAAAGTAAAAGATTATTGTAAAGCCGTCTTTCAAAAGCTTTGCAGATGACCAAAAATGGGAATCAAGTTTTCCATTGGATGCAAATAGTGTAATCGCACCGCAGCTTCCAGTTTCATTATAACTCGCTAAAATTGGCGATTTTTCAAAAAAAATTAGCTGACTTTAGGACCTTATATTTCGATAACGGGGGCGCGAGGGCAAAAACGCGTGCGTCCAGAAACATGTTTTACAATGCTCTTTCGATTGGTACTCATTAAAAAAAAATTATTATTCCATGATCGCGTACTTTCCTGGCCAGGGCTGTGGAGTCGGAGGAAAAATGGTCGACTCCGTCTCCGACTCCGATTCCAGGATTTAAAAACTACCGATTCCGACTATAGTGTTTTTTTACTATTTATTTTTTTACCCAAATGTGAAGAGGGAAAAACCCTGAACAAAGGTTGAAATAAAGTTTACAAATACCTTTATGCTTTAGATATAGAAAACATTACAACGTTAAGAAGGCACAAATAAGCAGGGATACTGCATACTTGCAGTATCCCTGCTTATTTGTGCCTTCTTAAATTTGTAATTTTCTCTACAAAGGTTGAAATATTAAGTTCGTTTATAAAAGTTTCGTTTTTATTCATGGTCGTAGCCAGGACTCACGTTATGGGTGGGATTTGGGGGGGGGGGGGGGCAAGCAAAGGTATCCCAATTGGAAGTCACGGGAGGTGATTGTGACCTCTCAAAAAGTTCATTTTCTATGGAGCAAAAGACAAGTGCCACTCTTGTCATTTGACATTATTTTTTATTCACTTGCTTTTGAAGTTATATTTTGCTTTAACATTATGCTTTATACGGGTATTTCACTTTTAAGTGCAACGTGAATCCGATATTTGAAAACAGGTCTATCATTTCAAAGTTATATGCATTCAATGCATATTTTATTGCAAAACAGACCGAGAGTGTAATAAACTTTTCTGCAACATAAGCCGAAACATAGCAATTCGTTTCACAAAGAAGACCCGCCATTTTGAAGCCCTTTTTTCAGGGATTCAAGATGCTTAGGATTTGGATATTGGAAGCTGAAAATTTGTATATGTTAGTTTCAAAGACATGTTTTCACTTCCATAAAATTTCATCCAAATCGCAGGTGGTCGGAGTCGACATGTTTTTCAGGGACTTCGACTCCTTTGATCTAAAATCGGTCCGACTCCGACTCTTCGCTTCCAACTCCACAGCCCTGATTGTCCCAGTATCAACGACTTGCAATGTGCTTGAAGAATTTGTGAACTTGGTTTTAAATTTGATTTCAGATAATGGGTACAACATACAAACAGATTATACAAATTCCTAAATACCTATTTATTATTCATTAATCAAAATATTCATGCTAGGAGTCCATTGGAAGACTTCCATAAATCGTATTAAATTATATCCAAACACATATCACTAAATTAAACAAGTAATTAAAATTCATGTATCATAGAAATGACGTTAGCTTACGGCACATTCAAACTAGTAGATTAATCATTCATGTATGTTCAACTCTCTGTCAACATTCATAAAGTCAAAACAGTGTCAAAAATTATATTGTGCGTATTAATAGGACAAGAATTCGAGAGAAAAAAGAGGCTGCTTTTCAGTCCTTGATGAATTGCATTAAAGATTTAAAAACCAAGATGTAGGTGGGGTTTTTTTAATATATATCATGGATTTTATTTTATGGTTTTTAAAAAAATAATAAAATTAATTAATAAAAATCATTATTTGAAGAAAATAATTCAATGTTCTATGTTAATTTTATTCTTTATTTCCACAGTTAATATAATTTTATATCATTTTCAATTTTTTTTGATAGAAACGGTAAATATTTTTAATCAAATTGTTAAAAGATGTCTGGGAAATAAATTCATCTGTAGTATGGAACTTTATATTAAAACAAGTTTTTATCAAACTTGTTTTCATTTACAAATTATTGAAGTTAACTCCTAAATAGAGAAATGGTTGTACAATTTTTATGAAAAATAAAAATTATTGTGGTTATTCCTTCGTCTACTTCAGTTCATCTTTGTAACAATTCTGTCGTTCAAAGAATAAAACATCTAAATTAACATGAAGCATTCTGTAATCGATATTGATAATTAAAACTAAAAAAAATCCTTACATTGTTGTAATTATTTTCTACTAATTTATTATTTAACTAGCCGGGTACCCGGTCCTGCCCGGGTTTCTGTGGGTGTAGGGTGGTTTAGTGAAACTCATTCATAAATTTCCCAACACTAAAGTGCATATCTATAAACATAATGGCTACTTCTGTAAACAATGGCTATGTTATGGATAAACAAAAAAAAAAAAAAATGCAAGCTCAAAAAAAAAAAAAAAAAAAATAGCAAGCTACAAATAATGTTTGAGTAAATAGGAAATGTTATAAGCTTGGTATATTAAAATAAATATATATTTACAGTATCAATCGCACTGAAATTAACCATTTCCAAATATTGCTCGTTAAATAAGTCCCATTATTAGTTTCTATCCTCGTGACAACATTGGTGAGGTGAAAACATCTTATGTACCTAATTTAGAAATTTTTTTGACTATAAACACTTTCTATTCTCTAACTTTTGCCAAAATCAATTTTTTTTTATTTCACCCGTTAGCGATTGTTGGCTCAGATAAATATAAAAATCCTTAGAAGGCAATAAGTTCCATACTTACTCCAGAAAAGCCTTGGTTCAAAATTTTCAATATGATTACAATCAATATTGTTGCTGCATGGCACCAAATTTTTGCAACAATGGGTTGAAAATTTAATCATTTAATGGGGAAATGACATAAAATTAACTGTTTTCCATAATAACTTTTTTAAACTAAGCTTTTTAGAAATAAATTATAGCTTATCCTGCTCCCTGTTACTGTAGCTATCTACGGTGAAAAAATTGTTAAAATCGGTCCAGTAGTTTGGAAGATTACCCCGGACATACGCTTTCAAAAGTAGTCTTTTATGTATATAGATTTATATTTTTAGTTTTATGCATTTTTCAATTTGTATATAAAAGAAGAATCTGATTTAGACATCTAACTTGAACAAATTAATTTATTATCAAACATACTTAATGAATCTTAAACTTTATAAAATTCTATTTAAATTTAAAAAAAATCCGATTTAAATAAAGAAATCGTGATTTTTATCAACCCTGTTTTGCAGTGTTTTCAGTCAAATGAGTATTTTTAAGAGAATGAATATTAAAACGATTCGACAAGAATTAGTTACAATCATATCACTTTGCAAATGCTTGTTAACTGAATCAACTGCAAAACTACATTCGTGCTATTGTGAAATAATTCTATTTAAGCTCTAAGAAAACTGGGTGTAATAACAAAAAGAATCAATTTCGTAAAAACTGTGACAAGGACAGTTGTTCTTCGAAATTGGTTAATCTCGCGGGAATGAGTAGGAAAATAGGATTAAACTGTTAAAGAAAGACACAAAATGAAAGGAAAATTACCGAAAAAAATTGAAAGTAAACTTTCTTTTGTCTTCAGTCCAATTTTCCTAAAGAAAAGAGCTTTTTTCTGTGCTTTTTTGATCCGTTAGCAACAATGACTTTCACAAAAATAACACTGAAACAAAAGCGGATCTAGTGAGACGAAATAACTATAGTTTCGCTACTTAGGCGAGTTATTTTTATCGAGCAATTCAAGCGCACAAATAGTTGCTTGTGCTGCGCGCACACACACAAAGCTAATATTATTTGTATCATAAGACATTTTGATCTTACTGGCTGGGCTGGGTTTGATTTGCACGCACTGTAAAAAAGGAATGTTGTTTTTACAGTATAATACAGCTAATTTTATAGTAATAAACTAAAAATTGCTACTTTTACAGTAATAAAGTGTAAAATTGCTAATTCATCAGTATATTATCGTGCATTTTACAGTTTTAAATTAGAACCTCTGCTGCCAGTATTATGCTGTTGTTTCTACAGTATAATACAGCTAAATTTTACAGCAATAAACAGTAAAATGGCTAACTTTAGAGTAAGAAACTAAAATTGCTAGTTTTACAGTTTATTCAGGGACGTCATTTCAAGTTTTTCCAGGGGGGGGGGGGGGCAAAGGGTAAAAACACAATACAATTTCACCAGAAAACAACGAAAACCACGCCCACTTATGTATTAAATACATTGATTTCTCAAAGTCAGGGGGAGGGGCAATTGACCCCCCTGCCCCCCCTAAATGACGTACCTGAGTTTATTAGTGTGAACTTTACAGTTTTAAATTGGAGTTTCGGTTGACAGTATGATACTGGAAAAAAAAAAAAAGTTCAATTTTTTGCAGTGAGGGACCGAGGTTCCTGCACATCTTTTTTGCAGCAAATTTTTACAAATTAGATGATAAGCAACGAAGCTAATCAATATTACACCTCACAGTCTACTTCAGTGTACTAGCTCTATAGCTAATGAAGAGTAATTTGAGTAAAACATTAAACACGGGATTAATACGTATACTGTTATAAGAATTGAATAAATACCTTTGTGTTGAAACATTTTAATTTTAGTTCCTTACAATTTTAGTTTTTCTAACAATTTTAGTTTCTTACTGTAAAGTTAGTAATTTTTGTTTGTTGCCATAAATTTAGCTGTATTATACTGTATAACACTGGCAGCAAGGTTCCCGTTTAAAGCTGTAAAATGCTTTGTAATAAACTGGTAAACTTTGCAAATTTTCTACTTTAGTACTGTAAAAAAAGGGCATTTTACAGTTCAATTACTGTAAAATTAGTAATTTTAGTTTATTACTATAAAATTGCTGTATTTTCTGTCAAAACAACATTCATTTTTTACAATGTAGGATCCTTAAAAAAACTTTCCTGAATTGCTTGCATGATTGCATGAATGCAGACTTCTCGCTATGTGAAATGCATATTAAACTACCAGTTTCACTGGAACTAAGACGTTATTGGAAACTATACCTGCCTTCAGTACAATTACTGTGGTTCAGATTAGCTGACCACCTGAAGAGACAATTGCAGTCTTTCGTGGCTCACACTTCAAAAAAAGGAAACTGTGGTTTTTAGTGTACAATACTTGGCAGCCAAGGTGCCAATTTAAAACTGTTAAAATGCACAGATGATAAACTTGTAAAACTGGTAATTTTACAGTCGTTGCTGTAAAAGTAGAATTTTACAGTTTCTTACTGTAAAGTAAGGCAATTACAGTATATTGCCGAAAATTTTAGATGCATTATAATGTAAAAAACAACAGGAAAATACTGTGCAGCTGAGATTCCACGTTTAAAATGTAAAAGAAAGATTAATTTCAGTTTATTACTGTTAAATTGCAATTTTACAGTTTAGGACTGTAAAATTGGCAATTTCAGTTTATTAATGTAAAAGTAGTGTATAATTCTATATAAGAGCATTCATTTTTTACAGTTTGTGCTTTGATAGAATTGTCAAGCGAATGAGCATCAGCTCTTTATATTCGGAATTCTGTCGTAGTTTGGTACATTATTTGCTAAAATGCTTAAGTAACTTTCCTGGTAAATCAGATGGTTCCAAGTCTTACGTAAATACTAAAATGAAAAATTTCCTGATAAACTTTGCTGATTTTATTTGAAAATGGCTACTAGCTTTTATTGGGAAGATCTCTAAATTCTTCGAGAGTCCAGATTAATATTTACAGATAAATTTCAAGAGGTACTTACTTTTTAGTGATGCTGCTTCTTGTGTTTTAACAGATATATTACTGGCAGGTTTAACTGCCTATTTTTTACCCCAGGAACGTCTTTGAAATTTTTACAGTGTTAAAAATAAAAAATTTTGAAAGTTTTCAATTTTGACGAACTAAATAAAAGATTAAACTGGAAAATAAATATTTTGAACAACAGTAAAATATACAAACAAAATGAAAAATAAAGGGATCGGAATGGATCCTAAATTAAGGAAAGAAATATTATGTCACATTATGCTTGTTAAAAGAGTTTTTTCTAATGTTGATAATTCCTCAAAAAGTGTTAACAGAATTTTTTCCATAAGAAAGAAATTCAAAATTTTAAGCAATGCAATAAAACATGAAACAGTGGAGAGGGATGTATTTAAATTTATATTTTATATTACATTGACTGCATTTTCTAAAAATAAGAACCCACGCATTAGTGTTTAATATCTAATATCTTTAAACGAGCAATTCTTGTATATATATATATATATATATATTTATTTTTCGGATCTCGAAAACGGCTCTAACGATTTCGATAAAAGTTTGTATTTAGATAGAGTTTTGGTTTCTGAGTTCATCTACGTCGGCGTTTTTTCTGTAAAAACGCGAGTTTTCACAGAAAACCCCGTTTTTTTGTGCCTTCATTGAAAGTTTGAGAAGCTTTTATTTCGCCATTTTCTTTATGATTACTTTCATTGTTACAGTTTCTTAGCAACCACGTGTAATTATAACAATGGATTTCATATTTAATCACATCAGCGCGAGTTTAAATTTTATGGTATTTGGCAACGTTAAATTGTTATTGTTGTTGAAACGTTAAAGCAGGGCTTCACTAGATAAGTGTCTTATACAGGCTGTTTCATTTATTCAAAAGCCATGGAATAAAAGCAGTGATGATTGTCCACCGACATCTGTTGAATTTTATGGTAACTTACATTATATAAAAATCAGATTACTTTTTACTTTTCAAGTACGATTTCAAAATTGAGTATAAAAGTGTGATAGTTCGTTTTAAAATACTTTTTTTCCTCCTCAAGAGTGTTTAGTAAGATATTTCAGGTAAAAAATCAAAAAATATGAAATTCAATTTTCTTAAAATATTAAGTTTCGAAACAAAATTACATCTATCTAATATATTTAGACGAGCAATTTCGGTATATATATATTTCGGATCTCGAAAACGGCTCTAACGATTTTGATAAAATTTTGTCTTTAGATAAAAGTTTTGGTTTTTGAGTTCATCTACATCTGCGTTTTTTATGTAAAAACGCGGTTTTTTGTGCCTTCATTAAAAGTTTGACGAGCTTTCTTTCGCTATTCTCTTTATGATTACTCTTATTGTTACTGTTCACAGCAACCACGTTTTATTATAACAATGGATTTCATATTTAATCACATCAGCGTAAATTTAAATTTTTATGGTATTTTTCAAATGAGTTTTGGCAACACGTTAGAATTATTATTGTTTTTGAAATTTAAAGAAGATCAATCAAAATAAAGTTAGAATTGGGTGTGGGCCGCGGTAGTCCGATCGGTTAGTCGTCGGACTCGTAACCGGAGGGTCCCGGGCCGATCATATAGAGGAAGCCCAGCCGATCAAAGATCCACCGTCTTCATTAATGATGGCTGAGGGACGTTAAAAATGTTCGTGGTCATAAAATCCTCCAAGTGAAACGATACCTCTGGGGGATGCTGGGCCAAGGGTTTGCTCGGCCCTAGGGCCTGGTTCAAAAATGAACAAAGCGCTCTTCAGGGCCCCATCCCGGTTAAACCACGAGTTGTGGTATGTACGGGGGGAACCTTGAAGTGTGAAGTAAAATGAAAGTCAAAACCAACAGGAACAAAATGCGTACTGGAGAACAGGGACTATGCATCCATTCTCATCAACACCTTCCGCGTCTTCGGCGCCAAATGAAACGAAATTGCGTGTGATTTTATGGTGAGCATGGATTAAATAAGGTTGTGTTTTTAAAACAAATTACGGCTGTTTTAAATGCGTAATTGCAACAAGTACTTCGCATTTTAGCAAAAAACACAAGTTTACAAACCTCTTTTTTCTTTACCGAGCGGGCTCGGTCCTCTGATATGCAAACTAATACAAGAAATATTTTAGAAATAATCAACTCCGGCAAAAATGGTTACTTTAGCTCTTTAAAATTCAAGCATACATATGTACTTGAATTTTAAAAAGAAAAAGTAACACCATCAAAACTGTTTGTGTATACTTGCTATTGAAATGATCAATTAAGGCAGATTACCTAATAATTTGCAATAATCATACAAGAAGTATTCATTAATTGCTAATCATCTTCAATTAATGTCTGAATCTACACAGATCGATCGGAACATGTTAAAACCGATCATCACGAACAAGATTAGCAGCGTGCTCAAAGCTCCTTCCATTTACAAAGAGCACGCCAGGCCACATCACGAGGAAGATATGACCCATGCATTTTAATTCCTTTGCGAATGCCAATTAGAACGCTACTCACGGATAAGGTGTGTGGTGGATGTTCTCTTGGAAGACTGGAATAGGCAGGGGAAGAGGAAGAGGAAATAGGATTTTCTTTCCGGTCAAAGCGTTCGCTATGAGTCCGTATTTCACCAGCTTCTTGAGCCTCAGGCCGGAGCCGGCTTCTGCTTGTTGTACCAGGACCATGGCTGCCACGAGGCACAAAGCTAGGACGATGTAGTTCCTCATCTTGCTTCAGAGCTGGAAATTAAAATGGATTGTTAGAAAAGCTTTGTGGATTGAATTCATTTCATTGTATATTTGAGAAGCACTTGAACGGAAATATATTTGTAAATAAAAAAGAACGTGCCTTGTAAAAAATAAATGTTGTTTTTACAGTATAATACAGCTAATTTTATAGTAATTTTACAGTAATTAACTGTAAGGGCCCTGCTCCACATTAGCAGAAAACGCGACCGAAACCGAAGGCAGAAACCGAAAATCCGGGTACTTTCCATGGGAACACTATTTAATCCATTTTACGTTTCTGCCTTATTTTTCTGCTTTACGTCAATGTGGAGCAGGGTCCTAAGATTGCTAATTTAACAGTAATAAGCTAAAATTGCTAGTTTTACACTAATAAACTAAACTTGCTAATTTTACAGTTTACAGTGCATTTTAGTTTTAACTGAGACCTCGGCTTTCAGAAGTATACTGTAAAAGCAACGGTTTATTTTTTGCAGAGTATGGGTGTGTGTCTATGCGCTTGTATATTTGTTTACATTTTCCTTATACATATCACCTTAACCTTTTCAATGAAAAGCAACCTGCCGATAAAATCCATTTCGTACGTACTAAGCATCTGAATATTTTTTAAAATCTGCAAGAGCTTATGTAATCAACTCAATGAACAAGTAAGAAAAAACACTTAATTATATATTACTAATAATATAAAAAGTAGCAATTCGAAAAGAGTAGGATTAATTATATGCCCACCATTAACTACAAAAGAACATCTCAACATCAGAAAGTTATTTTCATTACTAAACTTGGTTTTACCATCATAACGAACGATGCAAACTATAAAAAATGAATGTTGTTTTTTCAGTTTAATACAGCTAATTTTATAGTAATAAACTACAAATTGCTCATTTTTAAGCAATAAACTAAAAATTGCTCATTTTACAGTAATAAACTAAAATTGCTCAATTTGCGGTAATAAACTAAAATTACTAATTTTAAAGTTTATCACTGTGCATTTTACAGTTTTAAACAGGAACCTCTGTTGCCAGTGTTGTTTATACAGTATAATACAGTTCAATTTTACTGCAATAAACTGTAAAATTGCTTACTTTACAGTAAGAAACTAAAATCGCTAGTTTTACAGTTTATTACTGTGCATTTTAGTTTTAAATTAGAACCTCGGCTACCAATATTATACTATAAAAAGAACAGTTAATTTTTTTTTGCAGTTAATAAACGATTGTTCAATGTTCATTTGTTCCATTACGTTTCACCCTCTTCTGTAATTCAAATTAATGTAAATTTCTAAAGTTTTATTACTATATGTTTACGATACCATCAACAGAATATAATCAGACTCTAGTTTTGGAAAGAATAATTAAATTTAATAATACAAAAATGCTACCAATCACATTATTATAATCACAATCCAATTTTCCCATTCGTTTCTCCTTAACAGCCAACTTCCAATTTACAAACCATACATTTTGTTTGGGAATGATTGATTGCCCTATGTGTCTGTCTTCTAAAAGAAAACGATGTCATTTATGCATTCAAACTCTTCTTCAGCAAAAGAGGTCACTGCACTTTCAGACAATTGCATTTAAAATAAAGTATTTTAAAATTGAGTTTTGCTCTTCATTTCCAAAACGCAATTTTGCGTTTGTTTTGTTTAGTGTAAATGAATTTTTTTGAGATTTCCACCGATTTCAAGTGCTTTGAGCTAATGGAATATTATATTCGATGCAAATTACTAGGTTCAATACTACAGAAAATATGGGTTTGGAGGTTTCCTAATTGGGCAGTGCCATTTTTGTTAAGGTGTAATTTATGCTCCAATTACATCCACTAGAGTTTATCTGATGTAATTGGGCTTTTCTGTTTGTAAAAGATATTTTTCTAAGGGAAACGAGTTTGGTGACAACTGCCAAAGAAGAGGAATTTTTCTGTTTCTTTTGCAGATTCTGAAATTGGCTTTTGGGCACCTATCAAGATTTTTCACTTTCGTCTTAGAAAGAAATCAAATCAAAAGTACAAAGGAAGAATTGACGAAAAAAGGAGATAATTTCTGTACCTCCGAACCAGACTAACGTAAGTCCATTTTCGTCATTTTTCAGTAGAGGGGAAAAACGATGTATTCGACAATCGTTTTTCCCCTCTACCGAAAAATGACGAAAATGGACTTACGTTAGTCTGGTTCTGAGGTACAGATTTTAGAATTCATGCTTTGCAAAGAAATTAGCGTAGAATTTTATTTTTCTCAATGTGAATCTAATTTACTTTCGCATCAATAACTTAAACGCTATGGGAGTTTTCAGCTAAATGAAATTAATTTCTTAATCGAGGGAGATTTTCAATTTAATGCTTCATTTTTTTAATTAAAAATTTTATTAATCATTTCAACGAACATACGTGCTATCGAACATGAACTTTGACACATTTTGGTATTACGTTAATGTCAATGTTGATATTTTATTACTATTTTTTATGACGATTTAGCAAAGTGTCTGAACTAAAGTAAAGCTTTTTTGAAAATGAATGCAACAATATTATCATCATGTGAATTTGGTAATATTTATAATGTAACTTGCTATTGAAAGGAAAAATACAGTTAAACCTCTAAACTGACAACCTCTCCAAATGTTCCGATGCCAGTTACAATACACTGAACATTAAAACTTCAAGGTGATATATGTAAAATTAAATATTAGGATATTTTAACAGTTTGTGATACTGCAAATGAAAACTAATTTAAACTACCGCTATAGACAATCTAGTAATGCATTTTCAAGAAAGGCCAATTAAACCTTTTTACCCAAACGAATATTTTAGTTCTATGTAATGGTAGACAACGAAACTATAATCCTTATTTTCATTTGAAAAAGCTTGACATTATTTAATAATATTTCAAAATATGATTTTAAAAAACTCATAAATAACATTTTACTTCATATCAGGGCCATAACTAGACTATTGTTTACGGGGAGGGTTTTAGTAACACATTTCTTGTGAAATCTATATGATCAATAAAATTTGATTTCATGTTCTATATTCTATTAATTTTTATTACAGTAGATGCTGTACCATGAAAACTAAAATAATAACATATCTTTCCAATGAAGGTAAAAATTCTGATGTGTACAAAGCATCTTTGCCCCAGTTAAAAAGGTGTATTTTGTGTATGAAATTCTGTTTACAAAAATTACAATAATGATAAATACTGCAGATAAATCAATTAATTTGTAATAGCATTCAATAATGATAATTTCATTTTCAAATGAAATTGAAAAGTAAATAAGAAAATTAAAAGTAAAATAGAAATAATATGATTTTTAAGCAAAAAAGGGTATTAAAATGCATTTTTTGGCATAGTTTACAAAAATTTCGGAGGGAGTTCGAACCCTTAAAACCCGTCCCTTAAAGACGGCCCTGCTTCATATAAATCTTTATATTTGGGCTATGATCAGTATAACATTGAAAGCTCGACGTTGGATTACCCAAGATGACTTCGCCACCCCGTGACGTCATTTACTACTGAGATACCATTCGCTTCTAGGCTTTATTTACATTGCTGTCGAGAATGCATGCAATAATGGATAACACTTGCATAATATTTTGATGTGCAAAAATTAATCGTATGCCGTTTTTCACATAAAAAATTCATTAACTGGAAAATTCAAATTAAAATAATATTTAGTTGAAAAGATGAAAATTGACACAGATAATCATTTCAATGGAACTAAACTTTTTCTCCCTCACAGCTAAGGCTGAGAAAAGTGAAACAGAAACTGTTTGGGTTGCAATAGTTTTAAGGTTGGACGGGAGGAAAATTAACCTTAACTGTGATATCCAAAAATATTGGAATTGCTGTTTAAGTATGACATTTTTCTTTAAACTTTTTTGCTCATACGTTATGGTTTTAAAACTTCGTTAAAAAGTTTTGAAGTGCAAATAATATATTTTTCATATCCTCAAAGAGAGCAATATAAATGGAGTTAAAACAATACCTTATTAAAATAAGTAAATAATTAAGATTGATTCTGTTTTGCTTTACATTTTACGGCTATTATAATTTCTAAAAAAGCACAATAATTAAATCGAAGTAGTAAGTTAATTAATATTAAATTAATTTGAAAAAAGTGCTGAACATTTTTCACATAGATTTTGTCCAATTATGAAACACATCGCAAACCGTAGAAATTTAAGTGATGTTAACTAAACTGCTGCTAATTTCCGCTAGATTAAATAAAAAGCAGAACCTACAGTGAGACAGAAGTTTGTCATCTTCTGACACTGAAAATATTTAAAGCATTGGTGTGACATGGCACATTGCGCAAAATCTTTCAACATTTTTTTTTTCAGAAGTTTGCAATAAGAACTTTACAGAAAAAATTTCAAGAATAAAAAATTATAGTTTTTATTGATATAATCTAAAAGTGCTAAAGAGTTCAAATGTGTTATACTCTGCTTCATATAAAATTAATATTTGGTAGACAATTTAAAAAAATAAATGCGATCCATTTTTTAAGTAGATTTTATCCAACTATGAAGGCCATCAAAGGGGGCTATTAAATGTTATGAAAGCAATTGCGGCTTATAATCTAAAAGTGCCCATGAGTTCAAATACATTATATTCGACTTCATATATTATTAAATATAAGAAAATTACAAAATTAATATTTGGTAGAAAATTAAAAAAGAATAAATGAGATCCATTTTTAAGGAGATTTTATCCAACTATGAAAACCATTAAAGGAGCCTATTAAATGTTATGAAAGTAATTGCGGCTAATTTCTATCTACCAGGTAAAATGAAAAGCTCGGCACAATAAAACCTACCGTGGGATGAAACCTTGCAATCCTCTGTCAGTAAGCACCACTGGAAGCGAAGTCAAATTCTGATGTGACAGTTGCGGCCGAACTTCCTTTAAATACTGCAGAAGATGACGAAATAACGAAATCATAAAATCAAAACCAGTTCGCGGCAAAAGTCGGAATATTATCTGAGAAAACAGGAGGGGCCCGAAACCAGGAACAAAGAGGGTACACCCGCCCTACATTGAATCTTCGAACAGGTGACGCAACCCGTGCATTCGTTTCCGCTCATTGGACCAGACGATAGCCTAGTTATATTCCGGGGGAAAATCCTTTTCCCCATTTCACCCTCTTCAATCTAGAGCGAGAGAAGATATTTCTGAATTTTTTTCCCGTCTTGGACGGTGGTGAAAGTGATATGTGATTTTGCCCACGGGATGTCCTTAAAGAAAGAAAGGCCGCGGGATGCCTCGCACGTGACCGCGTTCCAAACGCCATATAGGCTCGGAAAGCGATCGGCTGCTCATTAATGTTGCCATTCAAAATATAAATAACGAGACATTCGGAAGCGCTTGTTGCTACATGGCATGTTTCGGGGATAATTAGCTTCTTTATTTCGGGGCGATTGTGTTCGTTGCTTATTTTCGGACTTGAAAAGCCATAGAGAACCGAAAGGAGAGGAGGAAGCTGAATTCATTGCTAAATAGTCTGGTTTTCTTTCATTAACAAGCTTCCAAACTAGAATAATTAAGTAATATGCCCACTGCATGGGGTCACGCTACATACACCATTCTCCACACACCATGCAGTGCGCACACTGCACTGCAAAAAAAGAACTGTTGCTTTTACAGTATGACACTGGCAGCCGAGGTTCCAATTTAGAACTCTAAAACGCAGAGTAATAAACTGCGAAGCTAGCAATTTCACAGCTTCTTACTGTAAAGTTAGCAATTTTACAGCTTATTGCCGTAAAATTTAGCTGTATTATAGTGTAAAAACAACAGTACAATACTGGCAGAAGAGGTTCCGGTTTAAAACTGTAAATGCGCGATAATAAACCGTAAAATTAGCAATTTTGCAGTTTATTACTGTAAAATTAGCAATTTTACAGTTTATTACTGTAAAGTTAGCAATTTTACAGTTTATTAGTGTAAAATTTGGCATTTTTACAGTTTATTACTATAAAATTAGCTGTATTATACTGTAAAAACAACATTCATTTTCAGTGTACTAACTTATTTTTGGAATAAACAAGAAATGTGCCCTCACTTACTACACACACTTGAGTGTTTTACTCACATAATCTTTAAGTGCGCGCACTACTTATTTTTTCTTGGAATAAATAATAGATTTTCAGTTTATACACTTCAGCATTTCACACTACATACTAGATACCATTTGGTGGGTACACCACTTATTTATTCTTAGAATAAGTAGTTTTGTCCCCTCTGCACACTTGGGTACTTCACGCTAAATACCATGTACCATTTGGAAAGCACACTACTTATTTATTCTTGGAATAAATAAGTAGTGCACTTAAGTATTCCACAGTATATAAACTGCACACTATAGACTAGTTAGTGGACACACCACTTATTTATGCTTAGAGTAAAAAAGTAGTGTATCACTGGACTGAAATCAACGAGAGTTGCGAAGAAAACAGCATTCGCAATATTCAGAGTAACAAAGAACACACAGTGCAAAGCAAAGAAAACTATTTCCCAAAAACAGCAGATTTATATTTATTCAAGTTAATAATTAGTATTAATCAGTTACAATAAATCAATCAAGACCAAATGTCTTATTAGGAAATTGGAAACGAAAGAAATTTAAAAAATCAAATGGATACTTTTTTTTTGATTATTCTAGAAAAAAATATAGTTACTTTATCTTACTTTAAAAGTATCACACTGATGACGATATGGAACTAAAACTGGAGGATTAAACGAAAATTCTCCTAAAAGTGGAGTGTTTTTATTAAAGATATATTTTGATCTTAGTAATATTCTACTACTAAAATGTCTAGAATTTACGAATAAGATTTTAAAAATAATTTTGTAAGGTAATTTATTTTGAAACAGTCTTTAAATGTTTATTCATATAAAAATAAAAGAGTGATTCCATACCAACTCACCGAATGGGGGTCGCACGACCGACACGGATTTTCTTTTAATTTGGCACACATGTTGATCATATAGAGGCATGGAAAAGTCCAAATTGTTAGGTTCCTGCTCCACTTATTTTCTGAGGTACATGCCCTCAAAGTTTGTCCGCCACGTCAAAATACTAAAAAAGTGATGTTATTTAATCATTTTTTATAAAAAATCGTACTCATGCAAAATAAAAGTGTTAGATATCTATAGAAACTAGTTACTCCAGGCATTCAGAAAAAAAATACTAGAATGTTCATAATGAAAATTGCTAAGGTACAGGGCTCTTTGAAATTGCCATCACAAAAACTCGATTTTGCCGATTTTGCTAAAATTGAGAAATTTATTCCAAAAAAAGGAAGACATAACCAAAGGTTTACTCACTTTCTGGTAGTGTACAGATGTTTACTATAAATGGTTACACAATGCATAACTTTGATTTCTCACTCCTTCTTGGAAATATATTAGCTTAAAGATAAGCCATAAGGCAAAAAATGCGTTTTTGGCCATCTTGGCAGCCATTTTTCTCATAAAGGGGGAGCAGTAGAAACTTTCATTTTTTTTTTAAACAAGCCACTGATAGGTTAGCTATTCACAGGAAAAGAGTTTACTTTTGGTTATTTCTCCCATTAAGAGATATCCTGCTGACAGTATATGCATGTTTTTCGCGACGACCATATGCTTTTGTTCCCCCTCTCATGGACTTAAAATTAATTAAACCAAAAAATAATGATATATTTATTAATAGCTGTATTATCTACCCAATATGTCATGAAGTTTAATTTATTAAATCATTGAACAATTAATTAGATAATTGATGAAAACAAGAAATAGTATTTCTCTGATGCCTGAGCATTATGCATTCATAATTATAAAGCACTAAATACTTTCCTTGAGAAATTAATTAACATAAAGGAGCTCTAATTATTTATATTATAAGCAATACCCAATCTTGTGATTGGGATACTCCTGTTTTTAATTGAAGAATTTCTTGAATATCACATGAATATCAGGAAAATAAATGAGGTCTTTTCGTTTGATGTAGGATATTTTATGACAAATTTCATTTGATGGGCTACTAACTGAGCATGGTGATAAAGAGCTATTAATTTCAGCATCGAATTCCATTTTACCTTATTAACAGTTAAATATTTACAAAATAATTAAATAAATAATTTAATATAAAGCCATGCTTGAAGAATTAAAGTTAGTGCAACTAATTTATTCCCATACTGATCTTTACAAAACTGACATGTGTTGAGCACTGATAAGAACTGACAAGAATAAGTTTACTCACTAAAATACTAGTTCACAGATACTATAAAGCGTACATTCTATTTTCTACAAAATAATACTGCAACAAAGAACAAGAGTATAAAGGGGTAGGTACTAAAGAATTTCTTGAAAAATCAATTGAAATAAAGGAGCTTCGAATATTTATCTCATAGGCAATACACAATCTTGTGATTGGATGTTCCTGATTGATGGCTATAAACAGGAGGATACCCTTGTTCTTTGTTGCAGTATTATTTTGTAGAAAATAGAATGTATGCTTTATAGTATCTGTGAACTAATATTTCAGTGAGTAAACTTTTTCTTGTTAGTTCTTATCAGTGCTCAACGCATGTCAATTTTGTAAAGATCAGTATGGGAATAAATTAGTTGCACTCATTTTAATTCTTCAAGCATGGCTTTATATTAAATTATTTATTTAAATATTTTGTAAATATTTAACTGTTAATAAGGTAAAATGGAATTCGATGCTGAAATTAATAGCTCTTTATCACCATGCCCATCAAATGAAATTTGTCATAAAATATCCTACATCAAACGAAAAGACCTCATTTATTTTCCTGATATTCATGTGATATTCAAGAAATTCTTCAATTAAAAACAGAAGTATCCCAATCACAAGATTGGGTATTGCTTATAATCTAAATATTTAGAGCTCCTTTATGTTAATTAATTTCTCAAAGTATTTAGTGCTTTATAATTATGAATGCATAATGCTCAGGCATCAGAGAAATACTATTTCTTGTTTTCATCAATTATCTAATTTATTGTTCAATGATTTAATAAATTAAACTTCATGACATATTGGGTAGATAATACAGCTATTAATAAATATATCATTATTTTTTGGTTTAATTAATTTTAAGTCCATGAGAGGGGGAACAAAAGCATATGGTCGTCGCGAAAAACATGCATATACTGTCAGCAGGATATCTCTTAATGGGAGAAATAACCAAAAGTAAACTCTTTTCCTGTGAATAGCTAACATATCAGTGGCTTGTTTTAAAAAAAAATTAAAGTTTCTACTGCTCCCCCTTTATGAGAAAAATGGCTGCCAAGATGGCCAAAAACGCATTTTTTGCCTTATGGTTTATCTTTAAGCTAAAATATTTCCAAGAAGGAGTGAGAAATCAAAGTTATGCATTGTGTAACCATTTATAGTAAACATCTGTACACTACCAGAAAGTGAGTAAACCTTTGGTTATGTCTTCCTTTTTTTGGAATAAATTCCTCAATTTTAGCAAAATCGGGAAAATCAACTTTTTGTGATGGCAACTTCTAAGAGTGCTGTACCTTAACATTTTCCGTTATAAACATTGCCATATTTTTTTTTCTGAATGCCAGGAGTAGCTAGTTTCCGTAGATATCAAACACTTTCATATTGCATGAGTAGAAATTTTAAGAAAAAATTATTAAAAAACATCAATTTTTTGGTATTTTGAAGGTCCGGACAAACTTCGAGAACCCGTATCTCGGGAAATAAGTGGAGCAGGTAACTTTCCTTTTGGGCTTTTTCATACCACTATACCATCAATTTGTGTACCAAATTAAAAAAAAATCCGAGTCGGTCGTGCGACCAACTTTTTTTTTTCGGTGATTTGGTATGGAATCGCTCAAAAGGTGAAATGTGTTCATCATTTGACATTTGATTGCTCATTTATTGTAAGTAAAATTATAAAATACTATTTCATTAAATTTTCTTTTAAAAAAATTTGGCTCTTTCATGCTCAGTAATTATATTTTATTTATAGCATTTCAAACACAAGTATAAAATTTCAGTTATTTTTCAAATAATTTATTTATACATGATTTTAAATTAAAGCAAAGAACAAAAATTAATTCTCCAACTTTCTCTTTAAAATTTAATTTTTAAATAAGCATCTAGTACTTGTTCCTTTTGAAGACTTCATGGTTAATTTTGTTAATATAGATCTAAATCAGATTTCTCTTGGGAAAAAATGAAGTTTTAATTAAGTTTCTTGGTTAAAATATAAACATTTTTCTACTATTTAATTAGTTTGTGGCAATTTTTTCGATCAAAATTTTAAGATTTAATTAAAGTCAAGTGCATGGAACATAGAAATGGATTTAAATGTTCAGAACTTAACTGAAGCTTCTCGGAAAAGTAAAGGATTCAGTTAAACTCCAGAAACAGAAACCTTAGAAGTTTTTCGAGTTAAAAATAACAGAAAAGTATCAATGTGCTTCTTCAGTATTGGCTATTATCCCGAAAAAAAGTGAAAATTCAGGACCGAATTTAATTTTTTTTAAATGATTTTGATAATTAACATTTAATAACCATTGATATTTGATTGTGTATAATCAAATATCAATGATTTCTACATAAGAACTCTTTGAATGGGAAATAAATAAATATCTTTGGGCGGAATAGTAAAAATTCAAAATGATTCAAACGTCGGATGTTTTTTTCATCCATAGACACTTTTTTCCGATAGTTAATTTGGTTTTTTGACTGTTTACTTAATTAACTTTGTATTTTTTTTTCCTGAAATTGTAAACTGAGCAATTTTTAGAATCGTAATTTCATTCTATACTTGTTCTGTAACTATAACTTTTTTACTATTCAAACGATTTTTAAAAACTTGTTTGTCCACTCTGTTACATGAATTAGTCCAAATATTTAAAAGATTTTCACAAATTACTTACGTATAAACCATTAATCATTCATTATAACCAAATGAATGAAGAATCAACTTGAAAAAAGATTAGTTAATTGGTGGAAATCATTAAAATTGAAACAATGAATAAATAATATAATTATAAATAAATAAATAAAGCGTCAGTCACGTTTCAACTATTTGACCATTTTTGCGAGAATTTCCATCATACGAGCGGATGTTACAATAGAGACATCAATAAGAAGTTATCAAAAAACTAGTCATTCGGTTTTTTTTCGTCTGTCTTTTGGCAATGTTTAAATGTTTTAAGTAATTCAGCTAAATTTTGCCGATTATAAGGATTCTATATGGTGGGTGGCCATATGTCCTTCTTTGCATGCACAAAGAATATCTAAAGACAGAGAAAGAAATGATATACTGCCGTGCTAAGCACAAAAGTAGTATCTGCAGTACTGGGTGCCCATCCCCCCCAAGCTCAATGGCGCAAATCCCCCCCCCCCCCCATTTTTCACAACCCTCTTGTGCTTTTTATTTTTTAGTTTTACCCCTCTTTTTTATTTTATTTATATTTTTAAACATCATTTATTTTTTTTTAAATATTTATTGTTTTTTTTTTTAATTTTAACTATTATTTTTTTATCTATTATTAATTTTTTTAAAGTACTAGTTGTGCGTAGAACATAATCGTTTTTTTTTTTCCTCTTCCAGACATTCCAAGCACATTCACATACACAAAATGAAGAAAGTAATAAATAAAAATAATAAAGAAATAACAGAACTAATTTAAATTTAAAATATAAATTAATGAATAATTTTTATTTGAAAATCAGTATATAATTTAAATTAAAAACATTAATTTATCAATAATTTAAGCAAATAAATAAATAAATTAGTTTTAAAAAATCTCCCCCCCCCCCCATTTTGATGACGCAGCTTGCGCCATAATCCCCCCTGTGGGCACCCCTGTCTGCAGTTGCGCTCAAACTGAGATATTACTCTTTAAAGTTTTGCGTCTCCATGTATTTGATTCAGATGAAACTTTTTCTGAATTTTTTTAAAAATATTTCCCGTTCTCAAATGACCATAAAACTTTGTATTTAGGTAAAATACGTCACAAATAGATACCTGGTGGCGATAACTCAATTTTGTTAAAATGTGCAGATACGACTTTTGTGCCAAGCGCGGCAGTATTATACATTTGAATGCTGTGAATCTCAATAAGGGGCCTAGGGACTAAATATTCCAAGCTGGAATACATTCAATAATGCTAAATTATTGGAAATTATTCTTTAAAACACAAATATGTATCAATATAGATCATAAAGAAATATTGCTAATTTATATAAATCAGAAAGAAAAGATAAAGAAATAAAAATAATTATTTTTATAATATTTAAATGCATTTCTCAAAAAAGAAAAGGTTTTAGAACACACTCAGGAATGTGTTAGAGTATTAAAAACTGTGCTATGCATAAAAAAAGGAAAGAAAAAGAAAAATAAAGGAAAGAAAGAAAGAAGTAAAGAAAATTAAAAAAATCCTGGTAAATTAAGTCAGCTAAAATTATTGATGAGCATTGCAAATACTTTTTTTAAATGGTCTGTACGCGAGTCAAAAAGAAGTTACTCTCTGTTAACGACGATTAAATGAATTTTTTTTTTCAACTTTGTTCTTTTAAAGATGTTAAATTCTTTCCGAATGATCTTGCAATATAGATTTTAGATTTTTAAAACTACTTTATTTGCGTTTTCCTTAAAAATCATATGTTCAGAAATTAGTTATAATTTTCGAGTTTCGTAATTTTCTATCTTTAAGGAAAAATTGATCACACAAAATTTAGACAGAATTATCTGTAAATTATGATTGGAATGTTCCTGTTATTTTTTCTTTTGTCACTCAGCGAGTCAGCAAACTGTCAAAATACCGAAGTGGTTCGATTTTCAAAAATTATTTTCCCTATTAGCAACCTCAAGTTTCCTGTGCCCGAGAATCCCATTTATCAGTTGAATTGCATTGGTATTTACCAGATGGAATGCCGAAGGAAACTTCCTCTTACAGAGAAAAACAGAAAGGGGTCAGTCTTGAGAAAAAAAAATAAAAATTATATCCGATACTTCGAGATTTCTTTAAAAAAAACTTAATAATTACCACCAATTAATCGTTTTTTTTTACTTCATTGATTTGATTGAGAATAATTAAATATTGATTGTTTGTAGCCACTTTGAATTCTGGTGAGTCTTTGAAGAAGGTAAGTCTTTTTTTTTTTTAAAATCTTTCTTCTTTTATTATTATTGTCAAGCTGATAAATTTAATAATTAATTAATTATCGAATGTTCACTATGTTATAATTGTAATAACTTTTAAAAATTGTCTTTTTTCTTAAAATTTCAAACAGAATAACAATTTTATGATCATAATTTTATTTTATGCTTGCTCCCTTCTTGTAACTCTTTTTTATGATTTCGAACGATTATTTTAAAGACAATTGACCACTCTGTTGCATGAAACGGTTAAAATGCTTAAAACCCTCTCATGCATTTCTTATTTACAAGCCATTGATGTTTTATTATATCCAAGTACGTGAAAAATTAACTTTACAAAATGATTAGTTGATGGAAATTAAAATTGATTAACAAATTCAAAAAGTCGGACTTGATTTTAATATTTTCATGAAAATTATCCTATGCCAATTTCAATCGCAAAATCTTTAATATACATTTTTTAAATCATCAATTTGGATTTAAAAGCACGTTCTATGTTTTTTTCAATACCAAAGTGTCTTTTTACTGTTTTGAATCCCTGCAAAATGTCTGATTAACACATATTTTAGAACTTTCAGGCAGCGTAAAAAAAAAAAAAAAACAGTTAAATAGTTTTTTGGTTTTATATAAATCGTTAATTATGCATAAATGTAGTTACCTGGACAGAATCTTAGATTTAAACACATGCATATTCTTCGAAACTAATGTGTCTACCTTGTTCAAAATTATGAAAGTTCAAAGACCGAAAATAACGTTAACTAAATTGTCGTAAGCTCAAATTCAATTTCCTCATATTTTCGAAGCTGTTTTATTTTTTTTTTTTTTCATAATAATAAAATATTATGAAGCTCAAAAATATTACTTTAGCTTGAACGACTCAATCCTTAGAAGTAAAAGTCTTGTTCTGTGAACTTCACTCTCAGAAAAATGTATCTCGTAATATCAAAAGCCTAAAAAGTTAAATTTTCTGTTTCTTTCTCTTTTTTAATATTTTCTATTTGTTGCTTTTTTTCCTATTCATCATCTTTTCCTTTCTCTCTCTCTCTGTCTTTTGTAAAAATACATCAAGTTTGTTATTTTACAGGTATTATTATTTAATATTACACTGTAAAAGACGAATGTTTTTTATAGTATAATACAGGCCCGTCATTTAGGGAGGTCAGGAGGGTCAATCCCCCTCCCCCGGCTTTAAGAAATCAATGTATTTACATATGAGTGGGCGTGGTTTTTGTTGTTTTCCTATGAAATAGCATTGTGTTACGGGCCTGGTATTATGCAGCTAATTTTATAGTAATAAACTGTGAAAATTGCTAATTTTACAGTAATGAACTGTAAAACTGCTAATTTAACAGTTTATTACTGTGAATTATACAGTTTTAAACTGGAATCGCTGCTACCAGTATTATACTGTTGTTTTTACAGTATAATACAGCTAAATTTTAAAGCAATAAACGGTAAAATTTCTAACTCTACAGTAAGAAACTATAAAATTGCTAGTTTCACAGTTTATTACTGTGCATTTTACAGTTTTAAATTGGAACGTCGGCTGCCAATATTATTCTGTAAAAACAACTGTTTATTTTTTGCGCTGTACCTGTATTTGCATTTCATTTTCATTGTTTTTCGTTTTCGTGTTTTGTATACTACACTGCAACCTTTCTTGATAACGTCAGCGTGACGTTTGCGTGACGTTAGCCTATGAAAAACGATCTAGATAAAACGTCACAGCCTCCTTAGCGAATTAGAGGAGATCACTGACTGCTTGTGAGCTCTTATTGGCTACACCCGTAGTGACGTTCAGTGTCAAGTTAAGTTGCGTTTTAGTATAGTAGCACTATTTATTTACGTGTTTACAAACATGTATGGTGGTAAAACTATGCCCCAAAAAAGATGGGAAAATTTCGGAAATTTTTAAAGTAATTTAAAAAAACCCGGGTTTTTTTTCCCCGTTTTTTTTCCCGGAAAAATTTTGGAAAAAAAAAAATTTAAAAAATTTACTTTTTTTCAATTAAAAAAGCGTTTTTTTTAAAAGTTTTTTTTTTTTTTTTTTTGGGGCCATTTAAAAGTTAAACATTTTAAAAATATATGCAATCTTTACATATTATTTTTCCCGGTGGCAGAAAAAACGCAAAAAAAAATTTTGTTTGGGTTTTAAAAAGGAAAAAAGACCTTTTTGTTTTTGACTCAAAGCTTTCTTGGTCAAACCCCCCCAAAAGAATAAACGGGCAATTTTACTGTTAATATTGGATAAAGTTTTGTCTAACCCTTTCAATTAAATTTTCTATTTTAGACTGCCTTTTTTAAAAATTTAAATAAAAATTTGATACTTTCAAAC
>JAXGGA010015904.1:0-27954 GCA_038373865.1 Uloborus plumipes
AAACAGCAAAATAGCACTGTTTCTCATCGTTTTTTCTATTCTTTTCGCA
This sequence comes from Uloborus plumipes, assembly GCA_038373865.1. NCBI lineage: Eukaryota > Metazoa > Arthropoda > Arachnida > Araneae > Uloboridae > Uloborus > Uloborus plumipes. Next base: position 50 of record JAXGGA010015904.1, read on the forward strand.
CAAAACTGAAAGTAAATCAAAATATCAGATCATATGTCTGTGTCCCCATAACTATTTTTCCACATTATGTAGTGTGCAGCTGTTATTTAATTTTTGTAATTATTTGTGTTCTTTTTCATTTTGTTGTAAAGGAAAGTAATGCAGCAAGATATATCTATAGACATATATTAAAACCAATTATATATTAAACAAACACTGCTTTTTTGATCATAACCTCTCATGTTGTTTAACTTCTTTACAGATTACTCCCCCCCCCCTTACCCTACATTCCCTTTCCAAACTTTTATTTTTTTTATCATCCCCCATAACCCCATTTCAAAGCCTTAGTCTCTACTGATGTCTGGTAGTGTTTCAGTTTGTTACTCTTTCCTATTAGCTCATGAGCTTTGTCCAATAAGAGAAAGGAAAGGCAGTGATGGGGACTGACATATGACCTGATACTTTGATTTCTTTTCAATTTTGTGTGAAAATAATGGGAAAACATTATGAGAACAAGGGGAAACAGTGCTATTTTGCTGTTTGCTATGATCTTAGGGCGAACCGTTTCTTTTCTCCCTCCAAAATTGAAGATTGGTGCTGGGGTAGGGGATGAAATGAATCATAAGTTTAAGTTCAGATATTGCATGGAAGTACACTTTGTAAAGGTCGGATTGGAAAAGAAACACTTCGTCTGAAAAACAATATATACCTAGGGGGAAAATAATCCTCAAATCAATCCAAAGCTGAGACGTCATATTAGTATAGTGTTAATAGTATATTTGGGTGGGGGAAGGGCTGCTCTTTGCCTTGTTATAAGGAAGCACATTTACCAACTTTAAATAAGAGTTTACTGTTCATTTTTTATCAAAGAGGTTTCTTTTTAGCATTTTAAACGGTTTGAGGAAAAATGGTTGGGTCGGGAAGGAATGGAGGGGGAGCTGACCATTGACCAATCTACAAGTTAATGCTAGCTCACTTACGTAGGGTGAAAATAATCCTCAATTCAGTTCCCAGGTTAGATGTCATAATAGCACAGCGTTAATGGTATATTTGGGTGGAGGAGGGAGATACTTCGTCCAGTTATAAGGAAACCCATTTACCAACTTTAAATAAGTTTACTGTTCATTTTGTATCAAAGAGTTTTTTTTTGTTTTTTAAACATTTTGAACAGTTCTGAAATAAAAAAGAGTGGTTGTGCGGGGGAGGAAGGGGGGCGGGTGAACCTGACAAATCGATAAACTCATTCCAGCTCACGTTAAACATATTCATGTTTGTTTACTACTTTTTAGACCATCACAAGTAAGAGAACTTAGTATTTAAATAAATAGAATCTAAAAAATTACATTTTTTTCCTATACTGTTTTGTTCAAAAATTCAAAAAAATATGATCCCATTGAGATCCCAATCTAAAAATTTGTACAAACATAGATAAAATACACAAAAATTTTTGAGAATTTTTTGAAAAAAATTCATTATATGTTTTTCGAGAAATTTAAATTTGAAATTTAAATTTCATTTTTTAAAAATTAAAATTTTTATAAAATTAGTCATGTTGCATATTAGATTAAACGGCAACTAGCGTACTTTGAAATGATATTTCGTTCTATCTATATTTGATGCCGAGTTATGGTCCCTTTTATGTTCCCTTATCCATGGAAAAACGAGGGTTTTTCCAAAGTTCAAAGTTTCATAAATGAAAAAATAATAGAGATAAAAATCTAAAAATTGAGACTTTTGATTACCTCCAGGGGTACAATTGATGAGCCAAATTGGAAAGAAATACAAAAATGTAAGGTAAAAAATGTAGGATCACTTGACATGGAATGATCCATCTACTTATATTAAAAACTGAGTATCTTTCTCACTATCTTTCTTTCTAACTATCTTTCTTTCTAACTATCTTTCTATCTTTCTATGTCACGCTTCTTTCTCCTGAACGCCAATGAACTGAAAGTCGAACCAGGTACCGATAGATAGGTAATTTTTCAAGCTTCTTTAGTTTCAATTGATATAATTATACGATTTTAATTAGCGAAGATATCAATTAATAAGTAGTCAAATTTAAAGCGATTAAGCCTAATAAATGATTAAATATGAAATCCATTCTTGCAAACCGTCGTTGCTATGAAACGGTGATAACAATGATAATGAGAATTTTGAATGAAGGCTTAACTAAATCAAACACGAAACTCATAAGCGGACCACTTACGTAGAATTTTTATCGCTAGCTACTGGTAATATTTTGAAACATTTATTTGTTGAAGAGCCAACTACTTATATTAAAAACTGAGTATCTATGTCTGCTTTTTTTCTTTGAGCGACCTGAACTTACTGAAACTTTCCTCACCATCTTGAAGGCGTGAAGCATCTCAATAATTCGAATGATTTTTTTATATAGGAAAAAAGTAAAGGCGTGAAGCGCCTGTAAGCGAGCCGCCTTGGCGGGGAGTAGTTTCTTTAAATTTTTTTCTCACTACTTTCAGGGCACGAAGTGCCCGTGCAACGCCGGGCCACGTGCGTGGTATGTCTTGAAATGGAATGAACATTAAATTATATCAAATAATATAATGTCAGAATGAGGTAAAAGTTAGAGAGGGGGGACGTTATGCATCAGCATGCCGCAGGAAGCTAATCTAGCTGCCCTGGCAGCTAGTAATTATTTTAAAAATAGTATTACAGTCTTGAAACCCAAAATCCAAATCACTCAGATCAATTAAACATGTTCTATTCAAGAAATGAAGTGTTTTTGTTTTCTTAAAGAGGAAAAAAATGTCCAAAAACTAGTGAAAAGTTCAACATATATTTGAAAAATCCGCTATGTTACGCATGCTCTAGCAGCCAAAAGAATCAAAAATGCTTTTGCATATAATCTAGGTTCTAATTCTAACGAAACGTGAACTATATTTTTAAATAGCATAGGTTTTACGCTTAAACTGACATGAAACTTAAGCATATAACAAATTGTTTCAACTTCATTAAAATAAAAAGTTAATCATTTACATTAAGTTAAGCATTTAAATCCGAATACATATCAGCGTTTTTGGGTCAGCATGTCATTTTAGAGAATGTAAGCAGCTGAATCTGAGGGAAAAAAAAAGGAGTGAGAGAGTATTGGGGGAATGTTGATTAGCAAAGTATGGACGCAAATTTCCTCAGGGCAAGTTACGAGGGGGGAAGGGGGAGAGAAAGAGGAGAATCTCATTAAAACGTAATGTATTGGAAATTTTTCCGATACAATTTCTACCTTTTGGAGAAAATAAAAGAAACCTTGGAATATTGATTAGCTTGATGCTATTACTTTGAGACTACATTTAAACTGATCAATTTACGATTATAGGAAATTGCATGTGTGCAAAAAAAAATGAAGTGCATGTGGCAAAAAAAAAATGAAGTGTACAATTTGTGTTTATAACAGACAAGAGCAGAACTGAACTCTAAGGAAAGAATAATTATTATATTGAAGTAGCATTATATTGCTTAATGAACATTTTCTTCACTACATTTGGTGCTGATTTTAAATAAAAATTTAACTTTTGGAAATTTCGCACAATTATTTTTACATTCAGCTTTGCTTTTAATGAAAATAGCCTTTTACAAATGCATTAAGGCAGGGAACATAAAAAATGTATTCAATAGTCGGGCAAAAGTTCATATGAGTCAATGGCAGAGTAGTGTCATGGTTAGGCGTTGGTTTCAAACGCTCAATGGTGCAGGTTCAAACCTGGCTCCCGGCGGTGGATTTTCAAGCTGCAGAAAATCGACAGCATCCATACCGTAAATTCTGAGGAATGCAAAAGATCCCACTAGTACTCGTTTGAATTTGAGAACGATTTGCAAAAATAAATTCCTCGTGCAGTTTTGAATCGAAGGAATCTCAGATGCCTCCATAGTGAAGAAGAAACTGGGCGTCAAAATTAGGGATGCACCTATAAGCAAATTGGCCGATTACCGATTAATCGACTGTTCATAATCAGCCCATTAATGATAAAGATGCTCATTTTTAATGCTATCTATTTCACCATTTTTTTCTTCTGCCTTTTACAATTCTGATTTTAGAAATAGTTAATAATTTATTATTAACTTAATAATTATTATTAATAGATTAATAACAATAATTTAGTTAATTAATTTATTTCCTTTAGCTAATTTTAGCAAAATAATTTTAAATTTTGACTAATTTTCATATTATTGTTGATGAAATTACATTAACACAAAACATTATTAGGAATTATGTTAACTAGATAAAAACATTTTTAAAAAAGTAGAGCACTCTAATTTAAGCACGCTTTTCATTAAAATTTTATTTTCAATTATTAATTAATTAATTATTTTTCATGTATTGTACTTTTAAGTTTTTTGCAAGCTTGCGGTTTTGGTTCCCCTTTAAATAAAGGGAGAAAAAAACGGTGCACAAAAAAGAAAGAAACTAGCACTCCGGGAGTGCCGACAGAAGTGAAAACTTTAGAAATTATGTGTGTAATTTTTTTTTCTATCAGTGGTTTTTTCCCATCTCAAAAAAGGTCAAAAAATATTTTGTCACGGAAAGGTGTTTTCTTTTTTAAAATTTATGAAACATGCCACAAATGGTAGAATATTTAATTAAAAAGAGAAAGAGAAAGTTTATTCGCTTTACAGTTCAACCTAATGGTACTGTTTCATGTATTGCTTCACTTCGTGCGCAAGTTTTACACTAAATGATGTGCAATGCGTCGATAGGAATCATTCAGACAAGGAAATGAAACGCTGTTTCCCAACAATATGCGGTTAACATCTCGAATATCATTAAAACCGGTGAAACGATGTTTTTCATCATTTACGGAAGTTTTTAAGAGATTAAAAATCGAAATAATTTACTTCTAGATTTTTGGGTGGTTTTCACAAATTGGTAACATATGTGGGAGAATATGTATTTGGGAGAATATGTTGACACAAATAACATGCTTAATGTGATAAACTAATTTCATTGCTCAAATTGAATCAATTTTTAGGCGAGGTTCTGAAATTGGTAAAAAAATTTCAATATCTCAGTTTCCAGTTTTTTAAACAAGAATGGGCAATAAATTATTTATATTAAAATAATGCAAAAAATTTCGAAAGTGCATTTGTTTATAGATTATTTTCAATCGTCTAATGTATAAAGAATTAATTAATAAGTGTAAATAATCTCAATAACTTTTTCACCTCTTCGCGTAAAATTTTTGAATGGCATAGAGTTTAACTTTAATTCTAAACAAAGAAATTTTAGGATTTCTGAAGTATTACACTTCGATTAGTAATCATCTTAGAATTGAACGTAATTTTGAATGTTTCTACAGACACTTGTTTCGTGGTTACAATTAACCCCCTTTTCGACGAAAAAAGTTATGACCATTTAGCACTAAGAGGAGCACTTAAAAAGAATGTTTATCTCAGATTTGTGGTTGAATATTGCCTTGTGCTTCTAGAGATCCAGTTCAATGGAAACAATAGCATGGAAAACCATTAAAAAATATACTCAAGTAAATTCTGAAGTGTTGTTTTTTATTCCTACCTTATTTTTTCTGATGCCTATCCCAAAAATATTTTCATTAATGTGTAATACATAAGCTCTAATTAAGATGCACTTAATAGTGCACTTAGCTTCTTAATTAGAGTTATGTAGGGGGCCCTTGGGCTGTTTTTTCTTTTGTGAAGGGTTAAAAAGGGATTTTTTTGTGTGCATTAAGTTAGCAATCACAAATAAAAGCTAATATAAATTGGCATTGCTAAATGGATTTATGACTTAACTTCGTTAGCCGAAAATTGTTAAAACTACTTTTACATCATCTTTCATCTTGGATTTATTTTTTATTTATTTTATTTATTTATTTATTTATTTATTTATTTTGAATAAATGAAAACGTCTGTTGTGCGAAGGAAAATTGTTGTTGTATTTTTATAATGACTTCAAACAAAAGTCTTAACTTTTTCAAATATCGGAATTATTTCGTTTCAAACAGCATTTTAAGACTTCATGAAATATGTCTGGTATTTTTAGTTATTAAGTTTTTGAATTTTAGATTATTTGCCGATTTATTTTCAAGCGCCGCAAAATGCTTTTTATACAAAGATAAAATATTGTGATCTAAAATTTAGCTAAATTACAGTACTAAGTAATGCACTCTAGTAAAATGCTCTACAATGGTTGAATTTTAAAAAGAATTGAAACAAAATTAAAATGAAAATTAAATAAATTAATAAAAAAATTAATTAATTAAATTTTTTCATATAAAATTTAATTTTTTATGTAAAATTCAATTTATTTAATTAAAATTTAATGAAATTTTTTTTTCTGAAAAGCTCTTAGTACCTCAAATTATTCATAGCGTTGTGCATAAGATATCAGCGACTCTTCAATTAAGTAAGAAAAAGAAAGTGATTAAAAGATAAAAAAAAAAAGTGGCAATGCTTTAATGAAGAATTCAAAAGGTACTCACAAGCAAAAAGAATTTATTCAAAAGCAACGTACTTAATGTACACATTTAAAGGTACTTTTCATCAATTCCGTTATTTGGCAATTAGGGATAACATTCCTCACCCCCCCCCCCTACTCCATCATCTGATTTTTACAATACCTGGGGACATTTTAAAAACACAATGCAGTGTTGCATGTATTTTAATGTTTTCCATGACAAAATGCATTGAGTGTGCAATCCAATCCCCCTCGCTACTAACACAAAAACTACAAAGTACTTAAAAATGCACAAAAATTATAATGCATCACGAGCAATATTAATCTCATGACAATGTTCACAAGCCGGCAAGATATGCACTTGTTGTAGTACAAAAATATTTTGTTCACAAAAATAACTTTTAAATTTTACATTTTCAACAAATATGAAAATACTTTAGTATTCATTAAACATATATGGATTAATTTATTTAATTTAATTTTTCAAAGCAATAAAAAAAAAACGTAAATAGTAAATTTTATTTAGGGTTTTTTTTGTATGGGGGAAAAAAGACATAAAAAAATTTTTTTAGTGATTTACATACGAGTGCACCCACAACGGCTCCTTTATTTGTGAGTAAGGAGTTTATTCATAAAATTCTTACAAAACGTTTGCATCAAACTTAACATCAAGATGTTACGCTAAAATCCAGTTCGAAGAGCAGATCACCCTTGTTGCTCTTTTGTTTACTTTAAAGGTGTAATAAACAACGAAGTAAAACAACTTCAGCTTTAAATAATTCCATATGCTTACGTTAAAAATAAAAACGAAAAGATGTCAATGCCTTACCTCCCTCTATTTAGTATCCGTTTGACAAGACACTCCCAATACATAAACAACACAAATTGAATCGAACATCTAATCTGTCCAACAGACCACGCCGATGTCAGTTTTGATAATCCCTCAGATTGGAATAAGAACACCCGTTATGTTATTCCATCCAACTCGTTTCAACACTTCAACGTTTCTGAAGCCGATACGCGAGGAGGAGCCGAGCAGAGGAATCAAGGAGGAAGTGTGTTGGAATCACGCATGGGCGCTCTGAGCGATGAGAGAGAGCGGCGCTGAGAAGTTTCGGTTTCGGTTTGCCGGCGGTGGCTTTGTTTTTGTTTTTCCCCAATAGATGTCGCACGGGTGTGGATAAATTTGGTGTTGGATTTGGGATACATTAAATTAAAAATTCTAAGCATAAGTAAAAAAATTGAGAGTTCATAACTGAGCAATTGAAAAAATATTTTGAGTGGTGCTGAAACCGACAATAATTTAAGTTATTGACGGTTTCAGTTATGATTTTAATGAATTAATGTTGTTTGAAACCAGAGATTCTTAACGAGGCAATATATCTCTCTTAAGCGGTACAAAGCAAATCTAGCAGGTAACTGGGGTGAGTATGAAAAGAAGATGGATATACGTATAAGAAGGAAGCCATGGGTTGGTTATTTAAAACCGATTAAATATTTGACGTCGTGGCAAAATGCTACATATAATCATATAGTTTTGCCGAAACTTATAGTGTCGGATATAGTAAGGATTGAACCATGGCTATTGCTGCTGGCGGCAACTTCTGTGTTTCTTTTTTCGTTGAAATTCGATAAAAAAAATTGAAGGAAGACAGTTAAGGGCGGCAGTTTTAAGTTTAAGTCTCTGCTCGGAAAAATCAAAGATCCGGCTTTGAACTTATTAACCCATTGATGGCTGACATTTTTTTGGCAAAGATATTTTGTGTATTGGTTATACGGCTACAGAACATACTTTACAATGGTTATGCGCTGCTATCTGTTAATAATGAATTGGAACAATACCAAGGTACTCATTGAACACTATTATTTGGTTGAAATGTTCATTTTTTTGGTCAATGCAGACACTTTTTAGACCGTCCCTAAGAAGGGACGCTAGGCATTAATGGGTTTTAAAACAAAAGTAAAAAGTCCTTTGGAAATTAGAAAAAAAAAGAAGAAAAAATCAAGCAATTTTTTTTTCATGAGTTAGATTTAAAAGTAAATTGGGAGGGGGGGGTATATAATTTAGAATTTGAACAATGTAAACCCTAATGACCTGTGAAATGTGCATGTGTGTACATAATTAATATTTCAAGTGACACATTCAGTCTTTTACCGATCCTTTCGTTTAGAAAGTCTTGGTTTGAATCTTAACAAGTAGCACGTTAGTTGAAAAACGAAGAGAATTAATGGTTGTTATGGGATTGAAGTAGGAGCAGGATCAGATCTAAGAGAAGGGGGAGAGAGATAAGGCTCTTGTCCCGGGCGACAACTTCTAGGGCAATTCTCCTATTTCTGTAGTTTTTTGTTGAAACTTCATGTAAAAACGGCAAGAAAAATGCATTTTCAAGATTTACTCAAACACAGAAAAATCAAAGATCCGGATTTGGGTAAGTGTAAGCGGAAGAAGGGTCAAGAGCTTTCTCAATCTGACAATCCATCTACTCTCGTCTATTGTGCATAGTACAACAATATGAAACCGAGGCTCCTGAGAGTACGTCATTGTAACTGAAGAGGCGAGTGCAAGAAGGGGCTGTTCTGTCTATTTGCACTTGAGATAAATAAAATATGATATTTGAATTGATATATTGAGATAATCATGTAGTGTAGACCATGTTAGCTAGTTTATGGAAATAGAACCTTAATGCTGCACTTCCACAAAATAGCATTGTTCTCCTCTAAAAAGTTGAGCTATGACCTTGACAATGTTTGCCTCTTTTCGTCAAGTTCAGAGAAACAAGAAGTTCTGTCAAGAACTAAACGAGCCTACTTTCCCGTACATCGACATCGGCATTCTAGCATCTGATGATTATTCTCTTGATTATCTGAGACTAAAAATTATGTCAAACATACCTTTTTAGCACTTGAAGCTGATTTCTAAAAGCAAAATATACCCCTCCTATCAGATGAAATAGACACATAAAAAGTAAACAAATGAATAAATAAAGTTTTGTCGTACCTTTTAAGGAATGTAACTGTTACAGTTCTTCCGTAGAAAAATTCCTCAATTGTTTTCAAAAAAAAAAATAAATAAAAGTACAAAGTACATCAAAACACATTTTATCAAAGAAAGAAGAAAAAAAAACTCGTCCGTTGATAAAATGTCTCGAATTTCACTTTTAATCCGTTGCCAGTTGTTAAATATAAATAAAGAATAAAATGCTCTCGTGAATGAAACATTTTTGTTGCAAAAAAAATCGTCTGCCAAAAATAATAATAATAATAACAATAATAAATAAATAAAATAAAACAAATAAATAAATAAACAAAAAATCGTCTGCACAGTCAGTCATTTTTTTTCTGAGCCTGCATTTACGCCATGTTTGCGGAGTCGGAGTCGGAAATCAGAGTCCTCACAGAAGATTATTCAGAAAAGTACTTTACAAACATTATTTATCAAAACCATTTTCTTACACGGTTAGTTTGAAGGAAATCCGACTTTAAGTTCAGGATCAACATTCAACTTGAATTCCCCATAGGTGCTAATGTTAAAATTTTTTTCTGAACGGTTCAATGTTGAACGAAAAATGGTTCAAATCAAAAAGCGAAATGTGGGAATGAGCCTCTCCGAGGTCTTTCAAAAAAAAAAAAAAAAGTTTATTCCATTTGGATGATTCACTCAGAAGTTATTAGGTGGGGAAAGGTTGCTTGAACGGTTCAATGTTGAACGAAAAAATGTTCAAATTGAAAATTTAAATACCGTAGTGAAGTATCCTTACTGAGATCCTACGAACAAAAAAAAAAAAAAAGTATTTAAATCGGACTGTTCACTCAAAAGTTGTTAGGGGTGACAGCTTGCTTGAGCGGTTCAATGTTGAACGAAAAATTGTTCAAATCGGAAATGTAAATACGGGAATAAAGTATCCTTGCTGAGATCCTTGGAGCAAAAAAAAAAAAGTTTATTCAAATCGGACTGTTCACTCAAAAGTTAGCATCGCGGGACAGGTTGTTTGAACGGTTCAAAGTTGAACCAAAAATTGTTCAAATCGAAAAATCAAATATGGGAATGAGCTGTACTCGCCGAGATCTTTCCAACAAAAAAAAGTTTGTCCAAATCGGAATGTTCATTCAAAAGTTATTAGGGGGGGGGGGGGGGACAGACAGACCAACCGACAGACAGACCGACACACAAATTGCCCATCTCAATACCCTACTTTCAAATTTTTAATTTTTCGATATTCATTTTACCTTTTTATTTTTTTAACTTGGCGATATTTTTTAGATGCATTAAGCTACTTTTAATACTTTTTTCGTCTTTCTTTTATTTTTAACGGGAAAGTAGGCTAAAACGTGCTATTGGAGCAGATTTGAGTAGGAATACAATATGAAAGTAACCAAACTCAATTCAGAGTCATATACACTGCCCTATTAACAATAAGAGAGGTATACATTTTCAAGGTCATAGCTCAACTTTTCAGAGGAGTACTATACAATCTACATGATGAACTTAAAATATAAACTGATGTCACATCACGCGTTTTTTTCATTCACCTCTGCAAATGACACCATTTACAAACTGTTATGTTCAAATTTCGACTACACAGTTCAAACGGGTAGTAAGAAGGAGATAACACAAGATGGTGTTTTAAAGCACTCTCCACTATAAAAATAAATATTTTTTTTTTTTTTTTACAGAAAATACAGCTAATTTTATAGTAATAAACTAAAAGTGCTAGTTTACCGTAATAAACTGTAAAATTTCTAGTTTTACAGTTTACTACTGCGCACTTTACAGTTTCAAACTGAATCTCTGCTGCGAGTATTATGCTGTTGTTTTTTCAATATAACACATAGCTCATTTTATGTTAATAAACTGTAAAGTTACTAGTTTTACAGTTTATTATTGTGCTTTTACAGTTTTGAACTGAAACCTCTGCTTTCAGTGCTATACTGTAAAAACAATAGCTTTTTTTTTTTTGCAGTGTAGATGGTGTAGGCGCAGTGATGGTGTAGTATCACTGACATCACAAAATTTCACTAATCTCTCTAACTTTCTACCACACGTTCATACTTCATGCCTAAGATACATAACCTCCTCGAAGTTTCTTGTCTTGAGTTATTCTTTGCATTTTTATTTTTGTTTTAGTCCTCAGCAAGTAAATGCAGGGCAGATAGAAATTCGCGTGAAATGCAGGCTCCGCACCCATCACTGTATAAAATGCCTTGGAATTATTTAATATTCATAGACCCACGCTGGTTTGACACTTAATAAGAAGATGAATGAACAGATTGCGTGATAGTAACTTTGAACATGTTACAAGTGGGTACGTGGGAGTCAAATCAGTTAATTTCATTTAAAATTTGAAGACTGACATGGATAGTTTACTGGTTAAATTACTTACGATTTAATATACAATTTGACATGAAATTCGTTATATTAGTTTAATATGTCACGTAACGTTGTACTAGTTAATAGTTTAATATGAAACACGGGATTTCTGCAACTTTCTAGAAATGAGATATGAGGTTTTCTAGTTTTACTAAACAAGATGCAACTTAACTTAACAAGAATTGATCAAGATAATTGAGAAACAATGCGCAACAAGGAAATAAATAAATATCTTTGTGCTTGATAAATTCAATGATAAAAAACAACGTAATGATGCAGAAATAAGTAGAAAATCTGCATACACGTGTTTCGGCGTTACAAGGAACGTCTTTTTCAATTCAAATAATTGTAGCTTATGGATAGAAAGACAAGCTCAAACTATTTTCAGTGAAAGAGGCGTTTCTTGCAACGCCGAAATACGCTTATGCAGTTTTCCTGCTCATTTGTGCAGGAAAAGCGGTGGATTTCGGAGCAAGAGTATAAAAACATCTGGGAAATGTAAAACTTGATGTACTTATACTTATCACTTATCACTGTGTGTTACTTATCACTTTTCACTGCAATCTCTCATATTCGAGTAACTCAGCTACACTCTATCTCCAAAAAAAAGAAAAAAGAAGATGAAAAAGCAAAAAAAAAAAAAATGCTGACAGATAGAAAACTATTTATTAAAGTGAAAATTTCACAGGTTATTAATCAGAAGAAAGGTAATGCTAACAAAAAGTAATGGAGGAAAACAATAATTATTTTTCAAATAAATAAAATAGACAAAACTTGTCAAATTTTGCAATCACCCTTTCTTTTTCTCGAGTTTCTACTAATATTATCATTTATTTGTTTATTTAATTATTTAGAGAGAGAGAGAAAGAGAATCATTATATTATCGGATTATGCATTTACAGTATCAATGAAATTAAATTTTCTTTTATTTATTAAGTAGAACCAAATGGATGACTTATTCCAAATTGTCAAACTATCATCTTAAACTCCGTCTTGGTTTTAATGATGCTTAGCACTAGAATAAAAATCTCATTAAAAAAGCTTCACTTCAAGCTCCTCCTCCCCTTTTCTTACCAATCCTAAGCAAATGAAAAGAAAAAAAAACTCCTACTTAGAGAAGAACATGTCAACATTCTCAAACTTTTGTTTTTTCATCAAGCGTTTGATTCTTCGCATAAAGCTCTATTTTTGGAAACTATCAATCCTTCTTTTTCCCTTTTAAATTCGGATTTCTCAAATCTTGTCAAGCGAAACAATCATTCCACTTATCACAAATGGTATTATTTCCCACAAATGCATCAGGAATTCGTCGATGTTATTAATAGGGAAGCGTTTAATGGGACGCACGTTTAATCGCTAATCGGTCATTAAGCTTTGATCTTTCCTGCAAGTCATTAAGCTTGAAAGTAAAAGTATTCTCACAGCCATTTCTGAAAGGCAGCTTTGATTTTTCTGCAAGTCATTAAGTCTGAAAGTAACAGTTTTCTCACAATCATTTGCAGAATAAATCATAGACGTGTCTGGGGTGTTTTCGGCACGGGGTTTGATATAGTGACCAGTTTTGACAGCAATTAAATTAATTTGAAATCATTTCGTATTTTGTCTAGACATGTTATTTGAATTTTAAGCCACATAATTGCCGAATAATTTGAGGTCGAACTGTTTTACACCTATATAAGAAAGTATAGAATTATAAGCAATACTAGCAGACTTGAGAGAAGCATTTGCGCTGGGCAGAAGTAATTCAAAAATTCGATTTATTTAAACAGTAATTTTTCGAAAAGCAGTCACAAACTGAATTTATATTTTTTGCTGATTTGAATGATGCATTAAGTATTAAAAACACAACCAAAAAACAAAACATTTAGGTAATATTATTTATGCTAAAATGAACATTGCGTGTGTTTTTCTCTCAGTTTTAACATAATAGCATAACTGTAGTTTACAAGTCCTACAATGAGTTCGATATTCTTGGAAACTCGGATCAAAATTAGCCCGCTAAAAAAAAGTCAACCAAAAAGCTAATAACACTTTTAGAAAATAAAAAAAGGTTATTTCGCTAGGGTACTTTTAAAGATCATTTTAAAGTCAATAACAAGTAAAGCCTTACTACTGCAGAAATTTTCAGTTAAAGAAAAAAATATGGTTTTAAAAGTTAAAGCTCTCTGATCTCTAAAGAAAACCGATTTTGTACTTAAAATCGTAGTAATGAAAAGAAAAAATATATTCAATCTGTAATTAACACTAAAATTTGCTCGTTACTAAACATTGATAAACATTTATCAAAACTTTTCAACAAATTACACAAATATGAAGAAGGTTTGGTAAAGTCATTCATAAAATGAGACTTGTGTTTGATTTAGGATGATTCGATGTGAAATCATTTTCATTTTGTAAAACTTATTAACCAGTTAATGATTACCCGTGTAAAACAAATAATGTCTCCTTTGCATAAGCGGCTTTTAAAGTAGAATATAAAACAATTACCAAACCTTGAGAGGATTTTATTTTAACGGTGGTTTTACCGAAGAATCTCATTGCATTCGAATTACTAGCTGATCTGCTCGAAGCTTTCGCACTTGACATCAATAATTCAAAAATTCGATTTTTAACGGCAATTTTTCGAAAAAAAGGCACTGAGTGAATTGTTACTTTTCGCCGATTTAAAAGAAAAAAAATGATGCATTACTTTCGTACTTTCATGAAGTCTAAAGGAAACAATAACAAAACCCAAAAAAGCACATTTAAGAAGCATTATTCATGCCAAATTACCATGCTAAAATAAACATCTTCTTCTCTGGTTTTGATGTAACTGTGAAACTATGGTTTAAAATTCTACAAGTAGTTTAGATTATGTCTTGTTGAAAATTTGGATCAATATTTACAGGTGAAAAAAGTTAATTAAAAGTGACAAATCCCAAGATCACACTTATGCTCTACGTAATTTTGGCCCAACGATCTACCCAATCGCACCAGTGCTTAGATGTTAGATGTTATTCATTGAAGTAATGTGTGATAAAAAAAAAAACAAAAACGCGTTCTCTTTTTGTAACAAAAGCCAATTTTTTGACAGAGATGGTCTGTTTTTTGTGAATGCCGGATAAGCTTCGAAATGAAGTCTAAATCATAGAATTTAATAAAGAAAGGAGGAAGTTTTGACGTGGTAAAAGAAAACAAGGTAGAACATGTGGCATGACACCTAAGACTTAAAATTATTCGCATGCTCTGGGACCCTATATATATTTTCAAAACGCTACCGGGTTATATCAACCATCAAGTAAAGATCTTTAATCGACAGCAAATGTTTAAAATTTAATTAAAAATAAATAGTTCGGAAGGAAGTACATCTTCGACAATCGCAAGAAGGTCGAATCAAAAATACAAGCGTGGTATACAAGCATGGTCTTGGTCTGTCCGAAGAGATGAGGAAGCCTGGTGCACACATTTTATGTCCCCCCCCCCACACCACAGAATGGTGGGCGTATAGTAGAAAAGTATCCTACATCTTTACGTTTGATTATTATTACATAATATAATATGTACTCTGAAATCACATTATATCATCTGTACGAGTATAATAAAAGATAGGAATTAAATATAATGTGTTGGAAATCAAAAATCTTTTTAAATAATAACGCTAAAAATAACAAATAATTGTAGTGCAGCAAAAGCTTTGCATAAATAGCGCCCTCTCATATCTTGACACCGTGGCGATCGCACCATTGGCCCCCCTCATCGAACGGCCCTGTAGAATAAACATTACCGAACTGATGGTATTAATGTTAAGCGGACTTCAATATTCGAATTTTCTGATCATGATGGCCGGCGAAATTTCATTGGCTTCAAATAAACGTCTTGTATTCCATTCCCATCTCCTTTTTCAATGACAATAATCATATGATTCCAGTAACCTGCCCAAGTCCACAAACCGGTGAACGCTGTTTCGTGGGCCGGTTTTATAGCTTTCAAATTATCCATTTTTGACGGAAAAACAGATGTGATTTCCCTCCAGATGCGAATAACTTTGACACAAGAATAATTGCATGCTTCGGTCGGGGGCATTCGAATATATCCAGTCGAACAGATTTCTCTAAACCACTGACCCAACTCATGCGCGAACAGATTCGGGTAATTGTGATAAAAATGCGACGCCATGCAAATTTAGATTACGGGGTTTATACATACATCGCTGGGGCAGCAGGCGAATCTTTCTTCGGAATTCTTATGGAAATTGTCGCATTACGGCGCTGAATTCCCGTGACCGAGTGACTCAGGATTGTGGGAGTTGTGAGTAATATCTCGTACTTCTTTTTGAATCTATTTTTGAAACGTTATGTGTTCCATTTGTTTGAAACCGTTAAAATGAGCGAACTGTCAGGCAAGGACGGATCTAGAAATTTTTCGGGGGGGGGGGGGATTTTATTACTTACATTGTACTAGTTACACTGGTTTGCAAATATTGATCTTAAAGGCTCCGGACTTCAATTCCGAAACATTTCTGGAAGGAACCCCAAACCTCCTTCCCCCAACATTATTAAAACTCGTCTAAAGTAAGGTTTTTTTTTTTAACTTCAGTCTCAGAACTTCAGTTTTCAGAAAAATTGTTAGTGAAGAGTCCCTTAATGGAAGGGCTGTCAGGTAGGGTAGATTTTAAAATTTTTAGTTTAAGCAATGTCCCAGGGTATGTATGATAGTTTAGGGACAGTGAGGGAGGGAATTATAACCCTCCTAGAACAATCATTGTTTAGAATATTGCAATCTTATTTCGTTAATTTATGTGAATGTAAGAACTGTTGTTAACCCTTCCCCACCGAAATTCTGGTAGCGCTACTAGAGTGATCCATTCAGCATTAGAAGAAAATTTACTGACGCTAGAGCCCTCAAAGACTGATTGCAATTTTTTACGAGGAGCAAATAAAAATATAACTGCCAGCTTGAGAAAACTTTTCTTGGCAGGATCATTATATTGTGATTAGGATGTGTATTACCTTCCTGTGCTGTCAGGCTAGGTTTGTGTCAACTACAGATTTTCTTTCGCTTTTTCTTTTCGATATGAATAAAGCTCTTTCGTGAAATGTTTATACACAGTTTAAAACTTTAAATCAGCATTTTTTACTTTGTTTGTATTGAATAAATGCTGAATGAATACCGTTGTGCTTACCGTTATGTGTGTGAAATGAGGTAATCCAACGTTTTATTAGCCAAAATATGTTACCAAATTAAGATAATATCTACTAAATCATTTCTGATTCAACAAATTTTGGCTGTCGATTAATTACTTAAACTTTTAATTTTTGGAATTAATCTCGTCATTAATTACTTAAAAAGAATGAAATGCTGCGCCTTCCTGTAATATCATCTCGGAAATTAAATCAATGCATTCAATTTCGATATTGACAAACCCATTAGATGTCATTATAACGGTACAGTTGGAAAAATGAAGCAGCGCACCCCAAATTGCCAGTCTGGCTGGCACACGACAAAAAAAAAAAAAAAATAGATGTCATTAGATTTGGTGTTAATTTTTGACGCAAAAAATTTCAAGATATCGCTAAGTTGTGGCCTAGTTACTGAATATCTATCACGTCACCTTCACTTCTCTACTGCCGTTATGTTGGCAATAAGACTTAAGAGCAAGAATCTGAGTGTCACGCCTGTGATTCATGGCCTCTTAGATTTTTTCCAAAAAATTACCAAATGTTT
Source organism: Uloborus plumipes (assembly GCA_038373865.1). Lineage (NCBI taxonomy): Eukaryota > Metazoa > Arthropoda > Arachnida > Araneae > Uloboridae > Uloborus > Uloborus plumipes. The sequence goes on from JAXGGA010015904.1 coordinate 17,530, forward strand.
ATTATCTTATTGAAAGACCAAATCCAGAATGTTTTGCTCTAAAGTTGGGTTGTTTAGTTTTTATGGATCCCTAAAGTTGAAGGTGCGGCATCAAAAATTAAGCGGATTTTCAAGGCATGGAAATTGCTGTGAACCAAAACTCTTACCAGGAACTGTTTAACTCCAATTTTCTTTTTGTATATAGAATAGAGAAGGTTGAAACTTTACAAAATGAATGTTAAATTTGTGCTAAGTTGTTGCCGTAAGGTCAGTGAAGGTCCTCAAAACAGGGCATTTTTGACGTTTTTTAGCGTTTTTGAGGTCCAAAAACAGCTTGTACATTTCAGTTGGCACGGCAAAAGTAGTGTCGTTTGAAAGACCAGTGTAAGCACTTTAAAATAATGTACAAATAACCGAGGAAAGTTCAACGTGCTTTTAGTTGCGTTAGGCCGAAATATGAAAAATGTCATATTTTACCGATATTCAAACGGTCATAACTTCCTCTGCCAACATCATATTGAAATATTTCTTTCGCCAATGTCATACTCTATTCTTTGTCTTAACAGAACAGTTGAGTCCTTTGAGGCGAAATGTGCAAAAAATTTTTACAAAAAATTTATTTTTTTCTGTGCATTTTTTGTAATTTTTTTTTTTTTACATTTCGCCTCAAAGGACTCAACTGTTCTGTTAAGACAAAGAATAGAGCATGACATTGGCAAAAAAAATATTTCAATATGTTGTTGGCAGAGGAAGTTATGACCGTTTGAATATCGCTAAAATTTGACATTTTTCATATTTCAGCCTTACGCAACTAAAAGCACGTTGAACTTTCCTCGGTTATTTATACATTATTTTAAAGTGCTTTCACTGGTCTTTCAAACGACACTACTTTTGCCGTGCCAACTGAAATGTACATTGTACAAGCTGTTTTTGAACCTCAAAAACGCTAAAAAACGTAAAAAATACCTTGTTTTGAGGGCCTTCACTGACCTTACGGCAACAACTTACCACAAATTTAACATTCATTTTGTAAAGTTTCAACCTTCTATATTCCATATACAAAAAGAAAATTGGAGTTTAACAGTTCCTGGTAAGAGTTTTGGCTCACGGCAACTTCCATGTCTTGAAAATCCGCTTAATTTTTGATGGTGCACCTTCATCTTTAGGGATCCATAAAAACTAAACAACTCAACTTTAGAGCAAAACATTCTGGATTTGGTCTTTCAATAAGATAATAAACATTTGGTAATTTTTGGGAGAAAATCTGAGAGGTCATGAATCACCTCATAATGCTAGGCGTGACAGTTTCTCAGATTCTTGCTCTTAAGAACAAGGAATCTGGGCGATTAACTTTCAAACTCCCTTACTTTGCTGAGTAGGTGTCCTACAATTGTTAAAACTTAATTATTGTTAAAATATTAACTACTTATAACGAAGCTTTTGGTCAAGAAATTCCGAATAACCATTGACTTAAGCCAGTGGTGGCCAACGCGCGGCACGCGTGCCACAATGGGCACGGCAGAGCAGTAACAGTGGCACGCGAAGACTTTTTGAAAAAAAATCTAAAATTAAGGTAAAAATGTCGATCTCAAAAACCTTGCCAAAAACTGAAAGCCTTACACTGATAAATCTCCATATATTATTTCTCTAAGCCGAATCCTATACCCGGTCGAAACTCGATGAAAATTTATGATTTTGAAGCTTATCTCGCGGGCTATTGACGAAAATTAGACCCACCCTCTAAAAAGTGTCGGTTTGTTTTTTATTCGAACTTCAATTTTTAGGCACAAAATTGACTCTATCTAGCGAAATAATTGTCGTATAGTCTCCATTTTGATTTCATTCGAAAGATTAAAAAAAAAATGCGTTCTTTAGATCGTTTCTCCGCTAGCGCCGCGTAACGAGAATCTCGAAAATCCACGTTTAAGCGAGTTATAAGCGATTGAAGTTTGAAAAGTTAAATTTTTTGCTCAACTGTTAAAATCGTTACCATTGTTGTTCAAATCAATTTTAAATGCGACATTTCAAGCCAAGGCTTAGCTCGGTAAACCTTAATTGTAACTTTTATTGTTTCAAAATACTATGGTAGTTTTGCGATAACGTTAGTATTTAGTTTAGTAGTAGCCTTGGCTATTTGATTTTAATATAGGGTATCACTTTTGTAGTAGTTGTAAAAGTGAACGTGTCTTTGATCTATTTGAAAAGTTGTCAGAACGACGGCATTTGATGGCGATGTTGTGCAAACGCACAAGATTTTACTTTTTTTTTTTTTTTTTTTTGCGGAATTGCGCACGGGTCACCTAGTATAATGATATTATAACGATTAACTGTCAGGAGGCTGGCTGACAAATTGTGTGAACTACAATATTGCAAAGTACTTAGCGTTAGCTTCGGATCTCAACGAAATGTGTGACACTACAGATAATGCTTTATAAAGCATATTTGTTCGTAACACGAATGAAACTTTCTATGCTGAAGAATGGATTCTTGATCTGCAATAGTTTCAGCTACGTGTGATGAAATTTAAAAAAAAAAAAGTTAACTCTGTAACTAAAATTAAGGAACCAGATTGAGCAAAATTCGGTATGGTTACACAAATGAAGACCCTAAAATTGTTTTTGTTACATTACTTGAAAATTTTTTGGGAAAAAAACTGCAAAAGTATCATCGAATTATTTATCACAAACTCCTTATGCCAAGGAATGAGACTTTTCCTCTGTTGGTGACCCTGTAGAGTTCACTGTATTAACAAAATACGAAATAGAGCTCTGAATGTTTTGTGAACTTTTCCCAGGAGGAAGAGAAGAGTATGGCAAGTTACTCCTTCATTTAAATGTGCAATAGCTATCCAAAGAAAAAATAGTCATAAGAATTTTGAATTTTAGGGAGTGTGTTTTTTAAAATATCTGAAAGGAAAGCAATGAGTCTTGTAAATTAGGACTGAAGATTAGCAACTGAATTTAGCTATTTCATTCCTTTTTATCTAGCGTTTAAGTAATTTAAGTTTAAGATAGCACAGAAAAAAGTTTCCTAAACCAGAAAAGGCCATCTACGTTTTTTTATGATGAAACTTTAGTTTCTTTCTCTCGCCGACAGAGTGGTATAGTGGTTAAGACGCTGGCCTCTTACGCCCAAAAGCGCGGGTTCGAACCCAGCTCCAGTCGGTGGATTTTCATGATGCAGAAAATCGACAGCGCTTATGTCGTATGATTGTGCGGCATGTAAAAGATCCCTCGAGTACTTGTTTGGCTTATAGTATCTCTTGGCAAAATTAAATTCCTAGTGCAGTTTCGCATCGAATAGAGCCCAGGTGCCCCCATCTAGTGGGGAAACTGGGCGTCAAAGATACTTGTGGCAATGGTATCCCACCGATGGTGGTGCCACATGAAAGAGTGGATGCCGCTTTGGGGAATGCACTAGGTCTGCAAATGGCAAGAAGCTAAACGCAGCCTCATTTGAAACAAACAAACAAAAGTTTCTTTCTCTCTACTTTGGAGAAAAAAGAATGAAAAATTTAAAATTAATACTGAAAGTAGTAACCCCAATTTAATAATTTTCCAAAGATATATGGAGAAAATTTTACATTTATTTTAAGTATTCTTTCAGTGTTAGGTTTGATGATTTTCAAGACAATAAAAAATGCTGATCTTTTCAAATTCTTTGTCTATTTCTTTAACAGAAACTATTTGTTACCCTCCTGAAATCCAAATCGGAATTACTGATGTTTTGCATCGACAATCAGAGAGATCTAAGGGCTTACTTCAAGAGTCATCCGCGTTACATAGAAATTTGGAAATTTGTATCAACAAAATTTTTTTTTTACATTTAGACACTTTAAGCCGTCTAGTGCTGTTGTAGATTTGGTTCAAAATACGTTTCTAAACAAATATTTTTTTACAGACTGTTTAATTTGCAGAATAAAATGTTTCATATTTGTTTCTATTTTAAGCATATCCCAACTGACAGAACGTATAAAATTGTTTGTTAACGATAACTCTTAAGTTCGAACTTCTTTTATCTTTATTATCATTTTAATTTCAATTACTCAGATTTAAGAAACAACAATATTTTATTTGAATAACAATTACATATATTCAGCCTACAAATAATCTATTTTTAACTTTAAAAGTTCAGTTTGTTGGAAAGTGGCACGCTGAGCTTTTTCTCTCCAGATAGTGGCACTCTCCCTAAAAAGGTTGGCCACCCCTGACTTAAGCAAATCTACCTGAAAAATTTATCATTATTCGACTCGTTTCAGCTAAATCAAAGAAGCAAAAGTACCAGATTCATAATTATTTTGAATTTGTAGCAGAAAACTGAATGATTACATTTACATTGACACGAGGTAGTAAAGGAAACTGTAACAAGAACGATTTTACTGAAATGAAAATGACACATAACCTAAATTTCTTAGAATGATCCAGGAGCTAATTTTTGCATAGATGAGACCTTGGTACTAAGCCCTCAAATATTAGAAGATCCCACGTAATTTTTTTTCCGTCACATTTTATGAAATGACTTTGAACAACTATAGTGAATGCATTCAACGATCATTTCTTATTAATGTATCCTTTAATTTTTTATTTGTTATTAAAAAATTTCGCAATTTCTCATTTACTAGTTTTTACTTGATGAAATATCTTACTGATAACTGTACTACGTAAAATACACAGTAAAGTTCAGCTATTATATAACTCTTAAATTCCATTTTTTATTACGGTTACTGGGATAGAATCTTGAGTTAGTGTCATTCCTAAGGACGTGTTAGTCTGCTAAATAGTGCAAATTCAATCATGAAGGTACTTTTAAGTTTTAAGGGTGGAAGTAGAAAGATTGACGACTATGGGGCTCCAGAGCATGGATTTTGGGTGGGAGGTGGACCATAAAAAACACCTTTCGACAGGTTTGCCTCTGCCTATTAAATCTTCAATGATACAATTCAAAATACACAATTATCCTGAAGTTGGGCAATCAAGCTTTCTAAAATTCAAAAAATTATAAATGAAGTTATTCTTAACAATGGAAGAATAGTACTGTGACAAATATTGTTTCAACTAAAATTTCTTTCGAAGTAGTATTCTTACTGGTAAATTCATAAATGAGCATACTGTCAAAACAGTCAAGAATTTAACAAGATAGTAGGATTAAACTACCGTTACCCACACTTTAATTACCGTTGTTGAGATGGAGCCCCGTGTTGGTACTGTACCTGGTGCTTGGCAGTACAGAATCAAACTTTCGAGCACTGAAAATTTTAAAAGAAATTTAGGTTTTGCATTGTCGCCCCAGTCCATGGGTTTTAGGTAGGAGGGGGATCCCTTTCAGTTAAATGATGCAATTCAAAATATATTATTTCATTTATTATTCTACTTCATTTTTATTATCGTTCTTGGGACAGAACCTCGGTATAATTTATATAAAAGCCTCAATGTAAAGATCGTATAAAAGTTTGAGTTGCGAGACTATGCATTAACTGATTTCTAACCAGAAGTTGATTGATGAAAAAAACATTATCAATTTACTGTATCAATTTGTTATTGGAGTTGTATTCATTACTTCAAAGGCTGAATAGAAATCCAAATGCAAAATATCAAAATAAAACAAAGGAGAAAGGGGGAGGGGGGAGAAAGAAAGAAAAGAAAAGAAATATTGAACTAAAATTCTGAGGAAAAATTTCTGCATTATATATAGGTGATATATACTTTCAGTACACAAATAACTTTTGACAGAAGATTTTGAAAATTTAAAACAGACCAAAAAAACTCGAAATTAAAAAAAAGAACTCATATCCTAAATTAAGGTAAGCCTTTTGAGTCACTCTGTATAATATAAATATTTTTAGAGAGATGTTATTAGACCAGAAAACTCACCTGATGGCTTTTAAGGATTTTCCAGTCCCAAGTCTGGGCAGCGAAAAAGTTCGACTTAGCCGCAACGAACTATAACCCATGCAGCAATCGACAAGCGCACCTGTTGCCTCTCTAAACTCATTTGAGAGAAAAATATTCCTTTAAAAAAAAGTTATTCGATTTGCCGGGATTCGGAAAAAGAACACCACGAAAAGACAGTTTCGATTGTATAAGACTTTGAGAAAAAACCACGTCTCTATCTGACAGCTTCAATCCAAGTTAAAAGAATAGTAAAACGGCTCAACAAACTCGTATTGGGGAAAAAGAGAAAGATCGCATCAGTGGTGAACTTGAGGAAAAGAACAGTTGTTAAAGAAAAAAGAACAAATTCGCTGTTAGCACCCAAAAACAAAGATGAATAGAATAAGATAGTTAAAAAAAGAAAACGACGTCTTGTCGCTTTGTTCTGTTCGATATAGTGCTATAACCAGCCAAGTAAGACGAGAGAGATTCTTGAATATCCCTAACAGAGATTTTTATTTTTTTCTTTCCATTGACCGATTATCGAGAGAGCCTCCAGCCATGACTCTGAATTGGGAATAATACCTGCACGATTACATGCTTTGATGGCTGGGGCGCTATGATCTGTGTCTGGCGCTAAGTTCTGATGCTTTCGCCTTTGGTGGTGGAAGTGAGAATTCGGGTTAGGATCACGGGGAGCCTTTGCTTCTAAGTGAGAGAGTGTTTTTTTTTGAGCGAGTAACCCGTCGTTAGAAAATCAGGCGATTGTTAAATGGAGAAAATAACAGGAGTTTTTTACTGATGTTCAGTTTGAAATGGAATTTCAATTCTTAATGATAGTTTCCGACACACGTTAGCATGAAAAAAATGGAACTGGAGCATATGGTAGGCATGTTAAATTATTCAGGAGGTACTTTTTCTTTCTGTGGGGCTCTTGGTCTAGGAGGCACTTGTAGTATTTGGGGGAAGGGGGTGCGATATTGCTCTCGGGGGGGGGGGGCAACCCTCTAGTAGCAAGGGGGAATACGTAACAAAATCAAAAATTTGGAGAGACCAAGTACAAATGGTAACAGAATTTCTAAACTATTTTGTGGAAAGATATGGTACTAGTAGCAGCAAGATACAAAAAACTTTTCCATGAAAACTTACCTACGGTTTGGACTTCACAATCGTAAAAACTTATGACGTCTGCACTGTCAGGGATTTTAGGCTATGATGAAAATGGCCTGAATTTATCTTCTCCTTTAGTGTCAAACAACATCACCTCACATTAAATAGAGAGTCTCCATGGGCAGAACAAATGTCAAGATCTCCACAGATTAAGACAGGAATACAGCGACAGTTTAACCTGCAAGACCTCTATTTTCGCCAGCGATCGTCTGTGTCAGTGGTGCCCACGAGCCACATCTGGCACGTGAAGCTTATCCGTGAGGTCCGTTGTTTTACTCTATGCTCCTAACCAAAAGTACGGAAAGTGACAATGTCACAAATTTTCAGCCAAGTGTTCAGAAATTGGTTTCTGGGAAACAGACATTAAAAAAATAAGCATCAAGTAATGATAACAGCAATTATTTGTGTATAATTGTCTTTCCTGTTCCATATTTTCGTGCATTTTTCAGAAAAGAATGAAATATATTTTAAAATTTTAAGTGATCTGACCTTTCGAAAATGATTTTCATATGAGGTAATGCCCTAGGGCAGAAAAAATATTTGGCACCACTGACCTAGATTTATACTTCCAGTAGCAAAAATGCTCAAAACGAGGTCAAAATATAAGACTTTTAAATTTCGAAGGGGGAAAAAAAATTAGTGAAAAAATACAAAATCTAACTTAATGTACGTACTATAAGTCCAATGTTGTACCGTTACCAAAACACTTTGTTGTACTGCTTTAGGAGATTGCTTACTGAATACATACGGAAACATATTGAAATTTCACGAGATTATGTACGATTTTTAAAAGTGCTACTACACCAACTTCCATTTTTAAATAATTGGTTATTCCTATATGATTCCTACAAAATATCATGATTTTATTTCTACTTTTGTGTTTTGTCAAGAAAACTTATACGAATATAGTAGCTCAAGGATATGGGTACCGATTCAAAAATCTTATTTCTTTTTGTTTACCTGCAGCTGCCGGAACGACAACAGCAAAAAATAAAAATAAAAATAAACATTCTGGCTTTAAAGAGGCACTAATAACATGTTTATAATACCCAAACGAAAAAAATTTCATTTCTTCAAAAACGACACTCAACAAGTCAACATACTCATCCACTAATCCTTTTCATTGTCCCCATTCTGTTTGACTAATATTTTACTGAGTATGTTTGCGTATTTATTTTTTCTCCGATGCATGCTCGGAAGATTCCTCCAAGGATCAGAACAATAAATAGAATCCTTCCTCTCTTCAAGTTCGATTTCACCAGATAATGATTCGGGGCCTGTCCGCCGCGTCCGTTCCAATGTAAATTTCGCAACAATCGCCTTGTTTATCCACTGGGATAGAGTGTTATTTCTTTATTGTCGTTATACAGTATGTATTTATACTAAATAAAATGCTGTGCATAAATCTTCGGTATATGATTACATTTATTAAACCAAAATTAACTCTCATCGCGAACTGAACACATAGGAAGATGTATTAATTTCATTAAGTTACATACTATTTTTAACCCCGTCCTACTGTACTAACTTGCTTTTTTAAACAACTGTCCTTCCTATATAATCCCTGCGAAATATTATAATTTTACTTAAATTATGCGACTACAGTAGCTCGAAGATATGGATACTGATTCAAAAATCTTCCTTCTGTTTGTCTGTCCGCAGTTGTCAGAAAGACAACAACAAAAAAGGAAAAAAGAAGCAGTCTGCACTTTAAACAGGCATTCAAAAACACGTTTACGCCCAAACAAAAAATTTCCATTTCTTAAAAAATGACACTTATTCACTAATCCCTACTATTGTAACCATTCTGTTTGACTATTATTTTGTCTGAGTATTTATTTTTTCGTCGATGCATGCTCGGAAGATTCCACCAAAGGATCAGAACAATAAATAGAATCCTTCCCTTCTTTCTGTTCGATTTCACCAGATAATGATTCGGGGCCTGTCCGCCGAGTCCGTTCCAATACAAATTTCGCAACAATCGCCTTGTTTATCCACTGGGTTAGTGTGTGTTCTCTCTCTATTGTCGTTATACAGTATGTATTTATAGTACATACACTGCTCGACATTGAAAATGCAACACCAAGAAGGAGTGGTCAGAAATTCATGCAAATTTTACCGTAGACGCACGGCACGTCACTGAGTTATGCAAATGATATGAAATGCGCAGCTCTCCGACGCACGTGAAGTAAGATATAAGAGAATGAAGTTGAAAAGTGGGCTATGTTCATGTTGGTTTTTCTGTCAGACTAATTATCGGAGAAATTTGGTTTTTGTCTCGAAGGATACGTGTGATAGGAGGAAATGCCACGCCGTCCTCAACGAAGACACTTCCAGCATATAGACGACTTTACAAGGGGTATGGTGATCGGACTGAGAAGGGGAGGTTGGTCCATACGTCAAATTGCAGCTGATACCCACATGGATGCAAGCACTGTGCATCGGCTGAGTCGGAGATGGTTGGAAAGAGGAAATATAGCCACATTGAGGGGTGCAGGTGCAGCCAGAGTGACGTCAGACCGCTTGGATCGCCGGATTCACCGACAAGCTGTGGCGGACCCGCAAGTCACTTATACGTCGATTCTGCAGCACGTGCAAGGTATACCCTGGATGTTCCTGTGTCGACCAGAACCATTTCCCGTCGACTGGTTGCACGTGGCCTGCAATCACGGCGCCCGCCAAGAAGACTGCCATTGACCTCACAGCACAGACTCCAACGTTTGGAATGGTGCCGGACCAGAGCGACGTGGATGGCAGAATGGCAAACCGTAGTGTTCTCAGATGAATCCCGCTTCTGTTTGTCCAGCGATAGTCATCGCATACGTGTGTGGCGTCGACGTGGAGAAAGATCGAATCCGGCAGTAACTGTGGAATGCCCCACAGCACGACAACGTGGCATAATGGTTTGGGGCGCTATTGCATACAATTCCGTATCACCTCTAGTTCGTATTCGGGGCAGTATGACGGCACAACGATGTGTAGATAATGTACTGCGGCCGGTGGCAATCCCCTACCTTCAGGGTCTGCCAAATGCAATTTTTCAACAGTATAACGACCGGCCTCACAGTGCTCGAATCAGCCAACATGCTCTACGAGGTGTACAGATGCTTTCCTGGCCACCATACTCTCCTGACTTGTCACCAATCGAACATGTGTGGGACGTGATTGGACGCCGTTTGCAGAACCTGCCACTGCCTCGTTCAGAGGACGAAATGTGGCAAATGGTTGAAAGGGAATGGAGTGCCATCCCTCAGGACACCATCCGCAGGCTTATTGACTCCATGCCTAGACGTGTTTCTTCGTGCATCGCTGTCCGCGGTGGTCCTACTTCTTACTGAGCCGACGCCGTCCTCGCTCTAAATTTTGCTTATTTATTTTGAAATAAATATCACTTATTGTTCCATGC
>JAXGGA010015905.1:0-12500 GCA_038373865.1 Uloborus plumipes
AGTTTTGCTTTCTTCTTGATTGTCCAGTAGCCTAATGCTAAGTAGTGATTTTTTGCTTTAGTATTATGCTACTGGGAAATAGCATAGTACTAAACTTTTATGCTTTATATTTTTACCAACCTTCTATACACTTTTCCACCGATTGTTGTCTAGGTTGAAAAAATATTCTAAAAGTAACAAAAATTAACACTAAGATAATAAAAATAAATCACATTAGAAAAATTTGCTTGAACATATCGCATTATTCTTTAAGAAGATCTCGCTATGTATGTACTAAAGATACGGAGTATGTACCAATAGCTATGAAGTATTGTACCAAATTATCAGGTTGGATTCACATCCATTCAAGTTTTGACAATTAAAAAAAAAAGCCGGATGCTTTTCAAATATCCCTCACATTTGTCCCAAGTACACATCGAATATTAACGCAAATGAAGGTTTTACTATTTAAAATAAATTGCACGGAGGTGACACATGCTGCAGTGCCATAACATGTGACGGAAACTTCTTTTTGACAAAAAATTTTACACTCTCATAGTTATAATTAATTAATACAGGCAGTGCTTCTCTCTTTTGGCACTCTGAACACTGAACACTAAGTTTAAGAACTTAAAAATTGAAGCTCAATTTTGTTTTGAAACGCACGTGTACTAACTACTAAAACGTATTATGAAGTACACTGAAGTGACAAAAGTCATGGGATAGCAATATGCAAATTTTCAGATGGCAGTAGCATCGCATAGAACAGGTATAAATGCGCAGTGCTTTTACAGAGCTTTCATTTCTGTTCAAGTTATTCATGTGAAGAGGTTTTAACGTGATGATGAGCGCACGACGTGAATTAACAGACTTTGAACGCGGAATGTTAGTTGGAGCTAGACGCATGGGTCATGCCATTTCGGAAATCGTTAGAGAATTCAACATTCCCAGATCCACTGTGTCAAGAGTGTGCCAAGAGTATGAAATTTCAGGCATAACATCCCACCATGGACAGCGCAGTGGTCGACCGCCTGCACTTAAAGATCGAGACCGGCGACGTCTGCAAAGAGTCGTAAATTCTAACAGACAAGCAACACTGCGTCAAATCACCGTAGAAATCAATGTGGGACGTACAATGGACGTGTCTGCTAGAACTGTGCGGAGAAATTTGGATTTCTTGGGCTATTCCAGCAGAAGACCGACTCGAGTGCCTTTACTGACAGAACGACATCGCTTGCAGCGACTCTCGTGGGCACGTGAGCATATCGGTTGGTCCCTAGATGAATGGAAAACCGTGGCCTGGTCCGATGAGTCACGATTTCAGCTGGTAAGAGCCGATGGTAGGGTTCGAGTGTGGCGCAGACCCACGAAGCCATGGACCCAAACTGTCAGCAAGGCACTGTTCAAGCTGGTGGTGGCTCCGTAATGGTGTGGGCTGTTTTTTCATGGCATGGACTTGGTCCTCTAGTGCGACTGGACCGAACATTGACTGGAAATGCTTATGTGCAGCTACTTGGAGATCACTTGCAGCCATTCATGGACTTCATGTACCCAAACAACGATGGGATTTTTATGGATGACAATGCGCCATGTCACCGGGCCACAACTGTTCGCAATTGGTTTGAAGAAAATTCTGGACAATTCCAACGAATGATTTGGCCACCTGGATCGCCCTACATGAATCCCATTGAGCATTTATGGGACACCATCGAGAGGTCTGTTCGTGCCCAAAATCCTGCCCCATCAACGCTTTCACAATTATGGACGTCTATCGAGACAGCATGGCTCAATATTCCTGCAGAAGACTTCCAACGACTTGTTGAGTCCATGCCACGTCGAGTTGTTGCACTTCGCCGGGCAAAAGGAGGGCCGACACGATATTAAGAGGTATCCCATGACTTTTGTCACTTCAGTGTATATCGTTCATTATAAAACAAAATATGCGTCTCAATCGTTGATTGATTTTTTTGTCTCATAACAACAAAATTGGTTTGACATTTAGTTGACTTGTATTAATTACATGTCACTAGTAAACTCCTGAGAAATATAAATAATGAACCAGTTTTAGCTTGCATATTAGTGTATACCAGCAAAACTACTGCGTAGAAAGTATTCTTTTCCGTTTGGCTCGTGATTTTGCAGTTAAAATGAATAATTGCCACTATAAAGTATTTCCATTACGGTTTCCGTTTTCCAATTTCTCTTAAAATACTTTCAAACTAAAGACAGGAATTCTTTCCATGGTTCAGTGCTTCCCGCATAGCACTTGGACAATAATTTCTAAGAGTAATTAACCACATCGTTAAATACCCAACGTTAATTATTGTCTGGAGACTTCGAGGATTGCATTTCGGAATTGCTGTTTTGAGTCTTCTAATTAAAACTTGTCCGTCACATTAAATACTCTTTTCTAGCAGGGACGGATTTCAAATTCTCTATCCTCCACTGGAAATGAATAAGCAGTGCTTAGTGCAATTAATTAAGAGCCCAATTCATTCATTTTGACTTAATCAATAAAATCTCTTTTTTCTAATGAAAGATATGCTCTGAAAGAAATATTATGCTTTTAATCAACGCAATAAACATTTGTAAATTTAATATGATACGATAAAGATTTCTCTTAAAAACTATTGGGTTCAAAATTCAAAATCATTCGTTACACTCTTAAAGCCATTAAAATAACACAAAGAATACAAAAACAGATATATTAAAAAATGTTATCAATATGTATTCTAGAAATCCTTAGGGTTCTTCACTTCCCTCTAGGGATACCTAGAACCCCTTGGATTAACAAAAATATTCTCAAAAATATTGATGAAAGCAAAAAAAGATTTTCTGCTTTCGTTCAAATTTTATTTCTTTCAGGTGACTAGTGGTATGGTAAAATGGATTTGGACGCTTCCTTGTTAGTTTTGAGATAAAAATGAAAATTATAAAAGGTTAAAACTAATTAAAAGAATTTTTAACGAAAGCAAAAGTTATTAAAGCATGTGTTTTAGAGTGAACTATAACTGTTTTATTAAATAAACCCAATACTAGAAGAAAAAAAAACTACCAATATTAATCCAGAAAAAAATTATGTAAAACAGTTTCAAGAAAACTGATTGCCATTTAAAACTTCACTGTTTATTCACAAAAAAACAAACAAGTTCAAGTTGCTTAAAACAGTATATTTTGTAAAAGTGTAATATATTTTTTATAAGAAAAAGGGGGAAAATAAAATACCCATTACATTTTGTTTGAATTAAACTATTTTGCGGATTTTTGCAGTAGTATTCAACATAATTTTGTAAGTACAAAACATTTATAGAAGCTGTTCGACCAACTTCAAACTGAAGTGGGATGTTTTAACGCGAGGCTTGCCGTAGGAGTGCATAATTTTAAACAACCGAAATAGCATACAGCAGAGTGCAATTATTTTAATTCATCTCCCTTTTTAAAAATATAGCAGTAAACACTCAATTCAACTGTGTAGGTATGTTTAGAAGTTTTACTATCTAAAAATATTTTTAACCAATTAAGATTATATGAAGCATATGAGCGATTCCATACCAAATCACCGAATGGGGGGCGCACGACCGACTCGGATTTTTTTTTAATTTGGTACACAGATTGATGGTATAGAGGTATGAAAAAGCCCAAAAGGAAAGTTAACTGCTCCACTTATTTTCTGAGATACATGCCCTCAAAGTTTGTCCGCCACGTCAAAATACTAAAAAAGTGATGTTATTTAATCATTTTTTATAAAAAATCGTACTCATGCAAAATAAAAGTGTTAGATATCTATGGAAACTAGTTACTCCAAGCATTCTGAAAAAAAATACTAGAACGTTCATAATGAAAATTGCCAAGGTACAGGGCTCTTTGAAGTTGTCACCACAAAAACTTGATTTTGCAGATTTTGCTAAAATTCAGGCATTTATTACAAAAAAAGGCAAACAAAACCAAAGGTTTTCTCACTTTCTGGTAGTGTACAGGTCCTCCCTGTAAATTGCTACGCAATAAATTTTTTGGGTTTCTCACTCCTTCTTGGAAATATTTTAGCTTAAAAATAAGCCAAAAGGCAAAAAATGCGTTTTAGGCCATCTTGGCAGCCATTTTTCTCATAAAGGGGGAGCAGTAGAAACTTTAATTTTTTTTTAAACAAGCCACTGATATGTTAGCTATTCACAGGAAAAGAGTTTACTTTTGGTTATTTCTCCCATTAAGAGATATCCTGCTGACAGTATATGCATGTTTTTCGCGACGACCATATGCTTTTGTTCCCCCTCTCATGGACTTAAAATTAATTAAACCAAAAAATAATTATATATTTATTATTAGCTGTATTATCTACTCAATATGTCATGAAATTTAATTTATTAAATCATTGAACAATAAATTAGATAATTGATGAAAACAAGAAAAAGTATTTCTCTGATGCCTGAGCATTATGCATTCATAATTATAAAGCACTAAATACTTTCTTGAGAAATTAATTAACATAAATGAGCTCTAAATACTTATATTATAAGCAATACCCAATCTTGTGATTGGGATACTCCTGTTTTTAATTGAAGAATTTCTTGAATATCACATGAATATCAGGAAAATAAATGAGGTCTTTTCGTTTGATGTAGGATACTTTATGACAAATTTCATTTGATGGGCTACTAACTGAGCATGGTGATAAAGAGCTATTAATTTCAGCATCGAATTCCATTTTACCTTATTAACAGTTAAATATTTATAAAATAATTAAATAAATAATTTAATATAAAGCCATGCTTGAAGAATTAAAATTAGTGCAACTAATTTATTCCCATACTGATCTTTACAAAACTGACATGTGTTGAGCACTGATAAGAACTGACAAGAATAAGTTTACTCACTAAAATACTAGTTCACAGATACTATAAAGCGTACATTCTATTTTCTACAAAATAATACTGCAACAAAGAACAAGGGTATAAAGGGGTAAGTACTAACGAATTTCTTGAAAAATCAATTAAAATAAAGGAAATTCGAATATTTATCTCATATCAATACCCAGTCTTGTGATTGGAATGTTCCTGATTGATGGCTATAAACAGGAGGATACCCTTGTTCTTTGTTGCAGTATTATTTTGTAAAAAATAGTATGTATGCTTCATAGTATCTGTGAACTAGTATTTTAGTGAGTAAACTTATTCTTGTCAGTTCTTATCAGTGCTCAACACGTGTCAATTTTGTAAAGATCAGTATGGGAATAAATTAGTTGTACTAGTTTTAATTCTTCAAGCATGGCTTTATATTAAATTATTTATTTAATTATTTCGTAAATGTTTAATTGTTAATAAGGTAAAATGGAATTCGATGCTGAAATTAATAGCTCTTTATCACCATGCTCAGTTAGTAGCCCATCAAATGAAATTTGTCATAAAATATCCTACATCAAACGAAAAGACCTCATTTATTTTCCTGATATTCATGTGATATTCAAGAAATTCTTCAATTAAAAACAGGAGTATCCCAATCACAAGATTGGGTATTGCTTATAATATAAATATTTAGAGCTCATTTATGTTAATTAATTTCTCAAGAAAGTATTTAGTGCTTTATAATTATGAATGCATAATGCTCAGGCATCAGAGAAATACTTTTTCTTGTTTTCATCAATTATCTAATTTATTGTTCAATGATTTAATAAATTAAATTTCATGACATATTGAGTAGATAATACAGCTAATAATAAATATATCATTATTTTTTGGTTTAATTAATTTTAAGTCCATGAGAGGGGGAACAAAAGCATATGGTCGTCGCGAAAAACATGCATATACTGTCAGCAGGATATCTCTTAATGGGAGAAATAACCAAAAGTAAACTCTTTTCCTGTGAATAGCTAACATATCAGTGGCTTGTTTAAAAAAAAAATTAAAGTTTCTACTGCTCCCCCTTTATGAGAAAAATGGCTGCCAAGATGGCCAAAAACGCATTTTTTGCCTTACGGCTTATCTTTAAGCTAAAATATTTCCAAGAAGGAGTGAGAAACCCAAAAAATTTATTGCGTAGCAATTTACAGGGAGGACCTGTACACTACCAGAAAGTGAGAAAACCTTTGGTTTTGTTTGCCTTTTTTTGTAATAAATGCCTGAATTTTAGCAAAATCTGCAAAATCAAGTTTTTGTGGTGACAACTTCAAAGAGCCCTGTACCTTGGCAATTTTCATTATGAACGTTCTAGTTTTTTTTTCAGAATGCCTGGAGTAACTAGTTTCCATAGATATCTAACACTTTTATTTTGCATGAGTACGATTTTTTATAAAAAATGATTAAATAACATCACTTTTTTAGTATTTTGACGTGGCGGACAAACTTTGAGGGCATGTATCTCAGAAAATAAGTGGAGCAGGTAACTTTCCTTTTGGGCTTTTTCAACCTCTATACCATCAATCTGTGTACCAAATTAAAAAAAAAATCCGAGTCGGTAGTGCAACCAACTTTTTTTTTTTTCGGTGATTTGGTATGGAATCGCTCATATGAAAAAAATAATAGGAAAATGATTAACTTTAAGTACACTTGCCACATCAGAAAATTAATTTCCAGTGGCGAATAAATTATCCACTTGCCATCCCAGGGCATTAAGAAAAATCCATGTTAGCATTTTTACTAAAATTGCATAACAATACTCATTATAAAGCCCTCCCCAACTCCATGAAAAAGCTGAAAAAATAATATATCGGTTCGAATTTGAAAGCTTAGTTTAAACAATTTAACTGTGTCTTTCGTCGTAGAAGAACATAATTTTCCAATGCATTATTATAGTCTGCATCAATGACTTTGAGTAGATACTTAGTTCGGTTAATTTTGAGTAGTAGTTAAAAGGGGTTGGGGAGAGGGGGGTCTTCTATTTCTGGACTCTGTTTAAAGTCTATCTTTGTATTTAAAAAGAGGAAAAAGACCAATGAAACATGTCTTTCAAACACTCAATTTATGTGGTAAATAAGTTTGGAGCTGTGCCTAAAATTTGAAGAAAGAACTGCAATAATATCAAAGAAAAAAAACAATTAAAATAGTTGTGCTTTTTTATAGCAAACTTATAAACATTTTATCAGTGGACCTGTGAAGCCATAGTGCCCCATTAAAATTACAGCTATCATCTTTATTTTTAAAGGTACAAATTCTTGTATTTATATTCTTAAAGATCACTATACTCATTTTCAAAGTACTTTATGAAAGTATCATTGGTAAAACTTACGATCATATTTAATTTTCAAGCCCCAAATAGTTTCTTCTTTTTATATTTCTAGCAGTGACATCAACTTCACTGAAACTGGTAAAAACTTCCGAAGTTTTAATTGAGTAAAATATTTTAACGCACTTAGCTCGCTCCGTGCATTAGGAGATCATTAGGATGAATCTTATCATTGGTTCCCCCAGGTAATTATTTCCATTTTTACGCTTCAGTTACACAAGAGACATTAGGCAGAATTTGCAAGAGGGGCCGCTGAAAAATTTATTAAAGACGCTTGAAGCAGCTAAAAACTCTCTTTAGAGCAAGTTCCTACTTTTATATTTAAAAAAAATAGTATAGCTAGTTACAAAGTACAATAAAAAGTTGAAAAATTCTGTATTGTATTAAATTCTGCATTTATATTTAGCTTCTGCATTGTATTTCAAATTCTCGACTATCATTTGTAGTTTGGTTAGTTGCACATTCTAAATTTTAACTTGCGTAAATGTAGTTCTAAATCTGTACATCAATTGCTCATCTGTAAGAAACTAAGGAATGTGCACCTTTCAACTTTTATGTATAACACTAGGGAACAGTCATTTTGCAGCATTCTAACCTAAAGTCAATTCCTTAACAGACAAGTGTGCTGAATACTAGAAAATTAATAGATATGTCAAATTGGCTTTAGTTTTTGAGCTAATTGGGCTGTTTGCTATTTCACTGAGAAAACAGAAAAAAAAAATACCAATATGTATTGAAAAAAATATTTTTTTTAAGATCCTTTACCTAAACGATACAAAGACAATAAATTTATATGCTGTTCATCAAATTATTAAAACAAAAATTTCAGAAAACTTTTATGTAAGCTTTTCTGTGATGCTATTGCTCAGGAAAATCTCTTATTAAAATACGAGGGAAGTGCGCCGTCATGTGACGATCCCATCGACCTTGGTAACTTTCTTCCATTATTATGATATCCTGGTGCAACTGTTCTCCTCGTTCCTCACTGTTATCACCCAGATTATCCGGAAATCTGTTCAAATGGCTGTACAAAAAATGCAATTTAATGCTCACACACTGCGATGACAAAAGATGCGATGAGGTTAGACAAAATGCAAATATATGAATAAAAAAATACTCGGTAAAAGCTTTCAAATTTCTACTGCAGGTCGAAAATATGGTCTCAAACACGTGTCTGGAGTTTTGAAATATATAACAGACAGGAAAATCGGAAATTGCAAAAGACATTTTTTTCATGGCTGCAAAAGTTTGGACAAAAGTCAGACTTTATGCAAATATCCCTTGAAATGTGATTGGTGGTGGTAAGGAGTGACTTTTTCTTCAACTATAAAGTGCAGAAAGGGCTCAATTAATAATTAAAATCTTAAAATCTCTGTAGTTCTCGTGTAAAGAAGATGGAAAAGTTTGAAAACCGAAATTTGAAAGTGAACGCACTTTGTTAATTTTTAGTCTTTTAAATCGGTCTTAGTATGGTAGTAGTACATTGTTTTTTTTACTTCGTGGAGAGCAAATTTAGACATACGTATTGCCAAGAAAAACTATATTTCTTAAGAATGAAGATATTGATAAAACGGCTAGAACTGACAATTTGTTATTTAATCCTACAAAACTTCAACTTAAGTCGAAAACAGTACGTGACAGCATAAGTAGATGAACAATTGAATCGGGATGCATAAAAACAACAAAGAATTGTGCTTCAACCTTTTCGGGAATAGCTTCCCAATAAGCCAAATTTTAATGCGAAAAGCAGCACATGTATCATCGTGACTAAAAAATTAATGTTACTTTCTCTGATGAAAATTATTAAAATTTGGATCGCCTAGACGTATTATAATTTTATTAGCGTGACTTCAGAAAACATCCGATGATCATATGCTGTGCTGCTTTGACTATTAAAATCTGGCTTCTTTGGGACACTGTGTCTGAAAAGACTCACACACAATTCTTTGTTTTTTTATGCATCATGATTGAGTTGTTTATCTACTTATGCTGTCACGTGCTGTTTTTGACTTCAGTTGAAGTTTTGTAGGATTAAGGGGCGAATTGTCAGTTTGAGCCGTTTTTTCAATTCCTTCATCCTTAAGAAATATAGTTTTTCATGGCATTTTTGATCAATAAGTATGTCTAAATTTGCTCTCCACAAAGTAAAAAACAATGTACTACCATACTAGGACCGATTTAAAAGACTAAAAATTAACAAAGTGCATTCACTTTCAAATTTCGGTTTTCAAACTTTTTTATCTTCTTTGCACGAGAACTACAGAGATTTTAAGATTTTGATTATTCATTGAGAGCTCTCTGCGCTTTATAATTGAAGAAAAAAAAGTCACGCCTTCCCTCCACCAATCACATTTCAAGAGATATTTGCATAAAATCTGACTTTTGTCCAAACTTTTGCAGCAATGAAAAAAAACTGTCTTTTGTTATTTCCGATTTTCGTTTCGGTTATATTTTTCAAAACTCCAGACACGTGTTTGGGACCATATTGTCTACCTGCAGTAGAAATTTGAAAGCATTTTGCCAAGTAGTTTTCTTTTTAATCATATATTTGCATTTTGTCTAAACTTTTGCATCGCAGTGTAGTAGCTCCTAATGTGTGCAAATTTTGAAGCAATTTAACAACTAATTCTGAATAGTATGATGCTTCATGGTATCTCAAAAAATGTTTGACTACTATAACAAAAATTGGACACACTTCAGATTCAATTTGTGTCAGATGGATTACAAATAATGTCTTTTATAAGAGTATGGATTTGCGGTAAATTGAAGATGCCTGCTTCTAATGTTTCCATGCTCAGGACTGGAAGTTTTTGATGCACATATTTGAAACAGTCACCTATCTTATTAAGCTCTTTGTCAAACTGTTTAATTAGCCCAAGCTTTATGTAAACTAGTGAAAAAAGACTATTCTCTCCGCTTATTGGTGGTTCATGAATCACGCTTGCTTTTCCTAACAAATTTTCCCTTAAAGGCCATACCTTTCGAACCCAATGCTGTTTTCGTGTGACTATCTCACAGACATATGAAACAGGGAAATTTAGTATATATTCACCTTGCTGGCTTAATAAAAAATTCACCATCTTCAAGCGCCGGGTTTAACACTACGTTATCGTAAAGAACTCATATTTTTCTAGACAAAAAGCACTTTGAAACTCACAGTAAGACCCGAACTGATATTTTCAAGATCTGATACGTAATTTGTGAAATCGTTATACCTATATACGTGGAAAAATAATAAAAATTATAAGGAATAAACGAATTAATAGATCGTTAGGAGGGAAGTTTAAATATTTTCATTGACATCTTGTGTTTCGTTTATCTCAAGAGACAGAGTCAATCCAAAAATAGTAAATGCATTTTGTGTATGTCTAATGCAAGTGTTTACAGAAACCATTAAAAAATAAGTACCGCAGATTTTTTAATTTTTTTTGTTCCTCAGGTAATAGAACAAAACTGTATACTATATCTTTTACGACAATAATACAATACAGTTTACTTGAACTATTAGAAAAAGTACAATTTTTCAATCATGGAATCATACTAAGTTTTAAGTTTTGCTTATGAAAATGTTTTAAATGTGTTTCACAGTTATTCATTCCTTTTTTTGTTAAAAATGTGCTCTCAATGGTATTAATTTTGGTTGAAATAACAAAATGAAGATACCAGTAGCAGCTAGGCATAATACATACGTAAAAACCTAGAAATATTTAAGTCGGCTTCTGAATAAAAAGCGCCCAAAATCCTATGCCTTGTTTTAGCAAGCAACGTATTTTCTTTTTAATCAGATACGCAAAAATATATAGCCAAAAAAGGTAAAATAGATGGAACCATATGGTGAAATTGATATCAAATCTTTTCGAAAAAAAGACATTTGCAACTTATAATACATGCTTCCTAATCCATCGAAAACACTCAAAAAAAAAAAAGAAGATACTCTAGTTCTATGCTCTTTTTTGTATTACCGTAATGTCAGAAAAACAAGGAGTGGAACACAGTTTATTATTTTTGAAACTAGTACATCAAAAGATGTGAGTCTTTCGACATTAATGGATTAATTGAATTTTGTTTCACAACAGCTCCTGTTTCAGTGAACACCCAAGGCTTTTAAAACTAACTTTTGGTGAAGAGAAAAACATTCTTTATTTAAGAACTAAACAATCAAAAGAATCTGAAGAAAAAAAAATCTACTTCTGTTTCCTTTCCGAGTAAATAAGCGAAATAAACCTCTAAACCATTAATAACACACTAACTTTCTCGCTTAGAAACATGTCTTTTCCTATTTCTCTCCCGTTTTTGGATCCTTGACTACAGAAAATTGAGCTTCTCCCAAATGTGGAAATCATTCCTTTTTTTTTTTAAATAGAGGGAAAGTGAGACAGAAATGCAGAAGAAAAATGAGTAAGTTTTTGAAGCCACTGTGCCTTTTTCAAAACGAAATTGCTGAAGAAATTTAAGCTTCAGTGCAGAAGAAAGGAAGTAATCTTTTCCTTGTTCTGGTTAATTAAAAATTTAACATTGTGTAAATTTTAAATACTTTGATGAGCAACGTGATGAAAATGTGAAGAATAATGTAATGGAGGGAGTTATGTACGAAAAACACAAACAAAATTCCTTTGACCTTACTTTTAAATGTCAAATGACTAAACTGCTGTTCAAATAGAAAACGAAATAAATGAGCCCGCATTTCTGCACACCTACAATGATTTTGGATTTTATAGAAAGTATTTAGCTTCACCTTTTTCTACATGCTTATTTTATGGTTAACACGTTTAACGTTGAACCGAGAATAAAATCTGGTCTAGGGATTTGAAGCCGCTTATCTTGCCAAAAACTAAAATTTGAATCTAGACGTTAAATGGATTTGTTTTAAATGTCTATAATTACTAACATTAAAAACAAAATGTAAATTTTGTACCCAAAAGAACACATGTTTGCTAGAAAACTACATCAAATTTATTCACTCAGGTCGTACTTAATAAACTGTAATTATCCAGAGTTTAAACATCATTTTAGTTTTTCACATTTTATATTTTTGATTCACACATTTTCACATCTTATGTTTTGAACTACTTCTCCTCGTGTATTTGTATTGAGTTTGCTCTTCGCACACTCCAATTAAGTATAGTGTACTTCTCTATTTAAGTATAAAGGTAGTAAGTTTGAGCAGATTGTTCGAAACAGCTGTGTTGCACAGTAGTTTGTTTTCGGAGATTCCTGTCCTTCTACGCTATGCGCCCAATGTCGAACCTTGATAAGATTGAATCTTTATATACGGTGTGGCTACCTGAAATTGTATGCTAATTAGT
>JAXGGA010015905.1:15000-27954 GCA_038373865.1 Uloborus plumipes
AGGTGAAAAAATGAAATTCTACAAATTAACAAGCACTTTTATTGCAGCTTAATGTTAATTGTGTTTTAAGCTAACAGAATAGAGTAAATTAGCTCTCGGTGAGTTGAAAATGCGTAAATTAAAATAGATAAACTTAACAGGATAGGAACAATTGAAAAACGTTTAGAAAAAAATTTAAAATTTAAAGTACTTTTAAAATTTCAATTTTTCTTATCTCGTTGATTTTATTTATTCCAATTTACACTTATTTAATTCCCTGAAAGCTAACTTATTCTATTCTAGGAGCTTAAAGCACTAACACATCAAAAATATCTTTCTTACTTCGAATTTGAAAACATTTAAACGAGCAGTAAGAGTAAATAAACAGAAATATGCTGGTATAAAATAAAGTAATTTTCATATTTCAGTCCAACAAATTGTTTTTCTAACCGTCAACCTCTCGTACTTTAATGTAAATCTTGAAATAAAATGAAACAATTTCTAAAATTTCTAATTCCGTTACTTCTCTAAATAAATACCAAACTGCCAAAAGGGAATTTCACTTGGCATTTCAGGATGTACAATCCCTAACACCATAACGTTTATAACTTCTTGGAAACAGAGACTAAGCTGTTTTGATCAGTTGAGTTGTGCAATTAAATGTCTGTCATATGTCATATATACACGAGGAAGGTGACATTAATTGAGTCATTATTCATACAGGAGTCTTAAGCTCTTTTTGAGTAAGATATGCGATAGGGAACAAATTAATTTTGTCAAAACGCAGTGGCAAGTTAATTAGAATTTTAATTAAAAAGATCTTTAATAACTTTTTACCTTAAACATTTGCAAAGAGGTATTAATTCCCTAGGGTAATGTTTTTCCTCTTTTAGAAATTATTCTTGTTAGGTAAAAAAAGATATGCATTTAAATATAAAGTAACATGCGTTAACTATATTTGTAGAAAATGAAATAGAATGAATTAGCTTAACCAACCTTTTCTAGCACTTTATTAAATGTTAATGTTTTTATTTTTCAAATATTAACTTGAAATAGTATTCTTTTGTCAACGTTCATCAAGTTGGGAATTTAACAAATTGAAAGTTTGATAAATTTTAAACTATTCCACACTCTTTTTAATCTTTGAACGTTTTCGTTTTGTTTTTAAACTATGTAGGGTGTGTATGGATAATAAGAGACGTAATTATATTCTTTCAATTTTTGGCCTGAAACTTAATTCTGATGAATTTTTACATAAAATTTTGTGCATTGTGGTTACTACTAAACTCTCAGAGAATAACTAGGCATAAAACATTCGACATTATAAAATTTGTAAGAGAATGAAATCGTGTTTCTTTTCTGTTCCTCAGAACCAGACTAACATAAGTGTACTTTCGCTACTTTTCAGGAGAGCACGGAAACGTTTGCTTGATACCTACAAAGGGCTGGCTTCTCGTTTTTTTAACGCAGCTCGATAATCGTGAACGATTTTCTTCTGTAGAAGGACGTTCTTATGATGGAATAAGAGTTTATATACAGTGCAGTAACAAAGTGAAACTCACCAATTTGGAATACGTTAGCCTGCCGCTGATTTACAGCTTTTCTCCTTAATTGCTTCTTTTTACCCCAGACACTAATAGGTGAATGGAAACACCCTATTAACTTCCCATCAGGTTGGTGTATGTAAATAATCGCACGTTTTTGCACTTAGTTTAGTTCCATACCAATTATTATTGCTCTATGGTCCATAGGAATCAGATATTGTTGTTAACGTGTAATTCATAAACAAATGGTTTTACTGTAGGTCAGTGAAAGCCGCGACTAGCACTCTCGAACCGTTCCACTTAAAAAGGGGGTCCAAAGTTTTCAATTTAAAACTTGCATTTGCTACCTCTTGACACATTCAACTAAACTATGTGTTTGAAATTAGCATCGTTCTACGTTGTTTGATACGGTTCAAAATCCTTCTTATTAATCTCCTCTTTATTGTTATCTTACATATCTTCCCTATTTTGATAAGATCAGAGAAGATCTGAAGCATGCGCAAATATACGGAAGGTTTTACCTAAGAAAATCAGACAGTAGTAATCTTTCGCAGAACAAACCGGTTACTTCGCTTTTGTAGACTGGAGAGAAAATATGTAAGATCACTAGCTATTACAGAAATCAACTTATATTACAAAGCTATCTTCAAACAGTGATGGCCCCTACGCAATTATTGGGGAACATCCGGCACTCCACAGGAATTCTTATGTAAGTCACCTTCTCTTCCCTCACCTACAGCTTAGCTCCAAAAATGATCACTGGTGTGGTATGGCGTTTGTTCCAATGTGCCTCAGACTTATTTTCACCCCAACTGACCTTTTTTTTTTTCGTCTATCAGTTGAAGTGGAGATTTCCCTTTTTAAAGAGTTTTTTTGAGTTTGTTCCCATTTACCCAATACTTCTTTTGATCCCAACTGACCTTATTTTGTTTATTTATTTATTTTATTTATTTATTATTTTTTGTCTATCAGTTGAAAAGGAGATTTCTTTTTTGTTGTGTTTTTCATGAAACCTGTTCATTCTACTTAAAAAAAATAATCAGCATTTTTCGTTTTGCAGAACCGATTTATCATGATTATGCTGATTAACAAGCGTTTGTGTAAACCGTGTGTTATGAAGTTAAATTTTAGATACAGTTCAATGAAATACGTTTTGGATGTTTTCCTCCTAATGCATGGCAAAAGTTTCAACAAAACTTAACAACTCCATACAAATTCCTCAAAAAAGACAGATATAGTGAAAATACTTTTAAATGTATTTCTTAAATTTTAAGAGATATCTTAATGTAAATGACGCTACTTGAACTTTTGAGCACCTAGGTCCCAAAACTCATTATTAGCAAAAAATATTCTTTTGAAGAACTGAAATTTACATTCTATTTTTATTTGTTTTTCCCTTATTCAGAAGCAATGAGCAACACAGAATATAAATTTTTTGTTTGAAACAACTATTGCCCTGCTCTTCAAAATTGAAGTACATAAAATAAAAAAGCACTTAGAAGTCAAACCAAAACTAAAATCGAAGAGCTTTTCTCTTTCAGTACTTTGTAAAATTGAAGTTCTTCGACATTTACATGCTAAAAGCATCCTCGTTTTGGATTAACATTTCGAGCTTTCAGTTTGACAATCTACATGAATCAATGGGAAAATATTCATGTATTAAATTTGGGCACAAGTATTCAGAAAAGTGGAAATTCAGAGTTTCGCTCCAACTACCTGCAAACCATTTTCTCTACTTTTTAGACATTTATATAAATAAATAGGTAAAATAAATAAATTAATACGAAAAATAAGTAAAAAATTAACGATAATAGCTTTAATATTTATTACTAACTAGCTGACCCGGCCACGCGTTGCTGTGGCTAAGGTATGGGTTAAACTATAATGTTTCAATAGAAACGAAAAACTTTATTACCGTCATAGAGATCAACTTTATATAAATATGAATTTGAGGTCAAAATATGAAAACAATCGAGCAAAAATTTCCTAAGTTTGCTAGAAACAAAAAATCAACAAAAAATGTAGCATTTTAGTACTTAGTAATATTATATTCAAACTTGTAACAATTGAGTTAATTAAAATTTTTCTAATTGCTATTGTAACATTTTATTTTTTAATAATGTAGGTAGAGTAGATAATTAACCAATATTATTTGTCATTTTTTGAATTATAAGCATTTTTAATTTCAGTTTAACTCAACACTAATCGGTGCACAATGTTCTTTGTTAATCTGTCTCTTGTAAACAAAAATAGATTGGACAGTTTTCCCACACGGGAGCAAGCGACCTATAGTTGCACATGGAAAAAACATGGATTTTCTAAATCTAAACCGCAAATTGACATTGATTGTCCTTGGGACTTATTAATGGACATGGCGAAAGCTAAACGAATGGGAAACTGTAGCCTTTTGAAGGGTATTGAAGATTCTGACGGTGTCATTGGGATACGTGGCAACAGAACTACTTCATCTTTAAACTTGCCAGTCAAAATGATTGCCTCAATAATGTTCCCGGTGATTTTTTTTTTTTTTGATAACTAAACGCGTACCATTGCACAGTTTCGGTGGATTTAAATTACGTAGAAGAACTATGGGTGAATCAATTTTTAACCGCAAATCATGTGGCAGCATTCCGGGTATGTTTAAAGAATTTTAGCCAAGAATACAGAAAAGTTGGTAGCTAAATAGATAATTTGCAATAAAAAATATATTGCTGTCCTAAATTGAGATAAAAATTATCCTATCATTTAAGTTGGACCAAACTGAAACTGCGTGCAAAATTTGGTTAAAATCGGTTCAGTAGCTGAGGAAACAAACACAGGGACACGCAATTTTTATATATTATAAGAAAGATTATTATTTGTTTACTGCGCTCCAGAAGCTGCCAGAACGTGTGCTTTATGTCGCTCAGCCATGGAGGTGTCAAAAAAGGCTTAGTAAAAAGGCTTAGCCAAGAACACAGAAAAGCTGGTAGCTAAATACATAATTTGCAATAAAAAATATATTGCGGTCCTAAATTGAGATAAAAACTATCCTATCATTTAAGTTGGACCAAACTGAAACTGCGTGTAAAATTTGGTTAAAATCGGTTCAGTAGCTGAGGAGTCCATTGGCCACAAACACAGGGACACGTAATTTTTATATATTAAGATTAGACAGAAATTCACATGCAAATAATTTTTCATGGAACTGAAATTCAATTAAAGTACTCTGTGCGAAAAGTTTAGAAGACTATAACAATGCAAAAATAGCTCAAATATTAGTAAAAATTGCAAATACGTGTTTCAGATTGTTTAAAGAACTTATAAATACATTCAAAAAAATCCACACAGTGCATTGAAAACAAAACTACTGCTCAGATGTATTTCCCTCCATAATCTCATCTTTTTTGGAACTGAAAAAGCGTTCCCTTGTGGCCTCGAAACACGCGTCATTTTGCTATGTTTATAATTTTTCATATAATTTTTCATATAAAAATAGGGAGAGACTTCTGGGGAAGAGTACCACTGTCTGAGAAAAAAATACAAATGCCTGCCGTTTTCAATATTCTAAAAAATTTGAAGTTGTTACGGCTGTTACAAAACTGTCTTCTGTATGTTTCTTGTAAATGATCTGATCTTAATGAGATTCGAACCTACTATGATTTGGCGTCTTCGGGGCTTGTTAAATTTACGCGTTACAGTTACCAGCAAAGCGCCCGATTTACTGTCTTAGTCTCCATCAAATATTAAAACAAAAATGGTGCCTTTATCAGGTGTCTTTTGAAGAAAATAAATATTTAGGGGAAAAATTAGAGTAAAAACGGAAAAATTAAAATGATTTATTGTCACAAAATCCTAAGAAAGTAAGCTAAAACTATAACCTTTTTTCAAGTTTGATTAATTAGAGAAGAGAAAAAAAATACACTTTGTTTTGAATTTGACGTATTTTCTCAGCTTTTAAAAGTCATAAAATAAAAGCTGCTTGCGAGTAGAACATTTACTAATAAGGTATTTATTTTTTGTTTCAATTAAAAAACAAATTGAGTGGCAGTATTTCACTGTTCATTTTGCCTAATAAAATGTCAAAGTCAATTCGTTCCATTTTTTCTGAAGTATAACTTCATTCAGTATAAATTTTTTCAAAGGCATTTTGTATATCCGTAGGTTAAATCAGAAAATGCATTTAAAGAATAACTTATGATCCTAGTCTTAAAATTCACTTGAAAAATATATAAATAATTAGTTTTTTGGTTCCTTTAAGTATTTTCTATGCATTTTTTTTTTTTATTTGGTAAAATAAAAGCTGCTTGCGTGTAGAACATTATTTAACGATATATTTCTTTTTTACGAACAAAAAATTGAGTGGCAGCATTTCACCGTTCATTTCACTTAATGAAATTTCATAGTCACTATCCAAACTTTTTTCGAAATAAATCGCGTGAAAAGAATTAATTAAGAGGCTAAAAAACCTTGAAGCTTGAAGACAAACATTGAAGATGCCATTTACCTCTGAAATAAAGAGGGAAAAGGACATTAACACAGTCAAATGGCAAAGTAAATGCCATTTCAACTATTATTATTAATGAAGAAAAGCTTGAGTCAGTAGGATAAAGTTAAATTTTCTTTAATATTTAAGAACAAAATATAACTTTCAATATGTTCTTGTTTTTGTTTTGTAGCACAAAATAAAGATAAAAAAATTGTGAAATATTTACATCTTTTTCATATTAAAGATGTTTTTTATGGAGAGAATTTGTGCATCGCATTTCTCTTTATTTAGGTTTTCCCATAACTTTTTTCATGTACTTTTCCTGCAACGCAAGAGTATTTTATGCATTTTATTTATAGAATCCAAAATATAGATTCAAAAGTATTTTTCTCATCTTTCTATTGTATCCGATACAAACGGTAACACCTCTGTAAAATGCAAACCGAAAATTGCACAACAGCATAATAGTTAGCTTAAAATTATATCTTATATCTTACAACAACATTTACAATTAATAATAGCAAAAATATTAACTTACTTATAGACAAGCTACGCCTTGTTTTACAAATAATATAAACCAGGCAACTAAAATTGCTGCATCTAAACTGTCTTCCTTCAGCATACAAAGCGGTTTTATGAAAGCTGCTGTCACCTGCAATAAATATGAGACATAAAGCATGTCAAATACTAGAATAGACGCTGTTAAGTGCATTGAACATTCTCTGTTAACAGCTGTTATACGAAACAATTTGATGGTCAGGGGGCTGTTCGCAAATAATGTCACACTCGTTTCAAAATATTTACCTCCCCCCCCTTGTCACATAGAGTTACACTTTACACACACTGTCACAACTCCATGAATCTCCCTTCCCCTCTTCAAAGAGTGGTATCACTTGTGGAAGAGCCCTTATGTTTTTTTCACATTACAATGTGCAATTTTATTTTATAAAAATTGTAATTTAAGGATTTTGAATATTACACAAAGAAAAAAACTTAATCATAACACTTTAACAGACCGCACTTAAATTGACAGTAGTGTTTAAAACTCATTGGAAGCCGATTTGCTGGCACTATATGTCTTAACGTATGATTCCAACATGATTGTTTACTCTTCCCAAAACCTAAAAGTGAAAGTATAAAGCTTATACTTATATTTTCAAGAGAAATGAAGCATTAAATGAAAGATCCGCAGAAATTATTTAATGCGCTGAAAGGCAAAGCAGGCAGAGCTAACAATTAGTCATCAGTGTTCACAAAAATTCTTCCCATTATTCCTGAAAGAGAAGTTCAGTTTTTTCAAAAATATTCCTTTTAAAAAATCTGAAAAAGGAATGGAATTTACTAAGCTAGCTACAAAGCCATAGACGCAGCTTCATTCTAAATATATTTTTCAATAACGTGTGATAAATGAATGCTGCGATGCAATCATTAAAGAAAGAACAGCAAATATTTCTTCGCGTTTAGACAGGAACAAGTTATTTCTTTGAAAATAAGCTTTAGAATGTAATAACTAGAAATATGGGACTAGCATTTTTTTTCAAATGAGATGCATTAACGAAATTACATGCGTTTTTTCCTCCCTAGGTAAAGTGTGGTATATAATGACAACAAAAACCTTGGTTTTGTATTGATAAAGATTCATAAAATCTGCGTTCTAATAAGCTTCTATTTTTTTTTCACTTGTAAGCTCTCGGTGCACCTAAATTTTTTCATTAATAAAATTATATAATTTCAAAAACATTAAATCATGCAATGTTGAAAAAGCAAAAATGTGCAGGAATACACAGAAACGTAATTCGGCATTACAAGGAACACCATTTTCAATTCACCAAATGTGAGCTGGCTGTAAAGACATGTGGCAAAGTTTGGCGTTGTATGCTTTAGTTTTATCTTTGAGCGGAAAAATATTTACATTTTCTTGCAACTTCAATATTTAAAGCTTAAACATTTCACTCTCCTATGAATGAAGTAAGACATAAAATTTTCTACATTCTGTTATAGACCACTCTCTGAAAGTAATCGGGTATGCAAAATTTAATGTCACGACTATTTATTAGAGAATGAAATCATGTTATTGCATATTCCAGAAACTAGGTGGTAAATATAAACTCCCCATTTATTTTCCTGTGCGGTTGTGGTACATACTAGTAGATATTCGCATTATACTCGAGCAGTTTAGCATCATCAAAAGTTCTACTCTAACAAAACTTAATTCGTGGCCTGTAAGCCGCTGAATCCTCCAAATGTGATCTTAAGTCGTTTAGAAAGTAAAATTCAGCAGAAAATTCAATGAAGCGTTAAAGTTATGTAAAATACACAGAAAAGTGTAATTTACATCAAAATTTAATCTTCCAAAAAATCGGAGGAGTGAAACTCATAAGAAAGTTACACGTTACAAAGAAAACGAGATAAAACCAGTTACTTCGCATTTGTAGACCTGCTGGAGAGGAAATGTAAGATTCTCTAAATAAATAAAAAACAAATAAATAAACGAAAAAAACTTTTTCCCCACCCAATGCATTAAAGCCTTTTACTCTTTAACCCTTTAAGCGGTCAATTATTTTACCAGAAATGATTCCAAAAAAGGCATATTTTTTTATTGCATATAGAAAAACCCGGATGAAAAGCATTTCATTTACATGAACAAGCCACACCATCTATTGAAAAATAATACTACCAAATAGATACTCAATAATGAAAAATTCGAGCAAACCAGGAAAGGAAATCAGAAAATATCGATGCCCGTACACCGTACGGGTAAACCAGATGAGATCAATTTCGGGTAGCACGTACACTGTACGGGCAAACCGCTTAAAGGGTTGATTTGGTAGAGAAAACCATAATTGTTAAATGTATATGCATTAGATAGAGAGAGAGAGATAAATTGAACTTAATGATTGAGCAATTTGTCTGAAAGAATGATTGCAAATCCTGATTTTTTAATGAATAAAAATTAAAGAAAAAACCCAATATATTGATAAAAGATTAAACAATCGAGCCCAAAAATTACAATCAAATGTTTATGATCATTTTAAGGTTACAACGAAACTATTTTTTAATACAGAAAACTGTATAAAAAGAAAAGTAACCAAATGCTTAAAAGGGTGATACTTGAAAACATTCAACAGATTTTGAGCATTTATTTCTCATTAATTTGTACAAATTTCATCAAACGATATATTTGGAGATTTTTTTTAAATGTTGTTTCTAAAGCCCTGTAGCTTCGAAACACATCAGAAAGTAAAAAGTCATGACCTTACTTTTCTTGACACGGAATTCCAAATTCTTCATTAAGATTGAATGACTGCAGAACTAAGCAACTTTTAGAGAGGTTGTCCTCTTTTATCATTAACTAGCTGACCCGGCGAACTCTGTTCCGCCTTAAAGGCAATAAATAAGAAAATTTTTGAATTTATTAAGTTTTTTATTATTAGAAAATACAAAAAAAAATAAGTACCTACATTAATCATTCATTATTGCTTCTGTATTTTAGTACATAGGTTGCTCTTCACTAAAGTACCTTGTGTTGCACAACATTTTTTGTTTTATTATCAGGCGCAAAAAGAAACAACACAGATGGTCTTCCGACCCGTAAACATGCCATATATAATTGACCATGGGAGAAACGGTGATATTCTACATTCAAAACCACAAACTTTTAAGGATTGGCCTTGTGATTTGTTAAAGGTCATGACAAATGCAAGACGGATCGGAAATTAAAGTCTTTTAAATTCAAACGGCATATCGGTTGGGATTATCGGGATCCTAGGAATGAGCAATTGTTTCTGACAGCTTATCACATATAAATGTCAAGGGAAGTAACGTGTTTGTTTATAATTTATTTCACGAAAAAGTCAAATAACACTCAACGCACCGCTAACTTACAACCTGTTTACTGCGCACCGATAGCTGCCAGAACGTGTGCTTTATGTCGCTCAGCCATGGTGGTGTCAAAAAAGGCGTAGTAAAAAGGCTTAGTCAATAAGACAGTTTTTCTATTTATGTAACTGACACACATAAATTATAGCCTATGTCCGTCTCCTGGCTCTAAGCTACCTACCAACCAATTTTTAGCCATATCGGTACAGCCGTTCTTGAGTTATAAGTAGTGTAACTAACACGACTTTCTTTTATATATATAGATAGAAGATAGAATAGTAGTGAGAAGAACAACCTCTTTAACTGCAGTGCAGGAGCTATCCCACCAAGCGCTCTCTACCTCTCAGGCTCAGAAGCGTAAAAACTCTTAAGTGACAATCGTTTCTGACAGCTTATCACATATAAATTTCAAGGGAAGTAACGCGTTTGTTTGTAATTTACTTCACAAAAAAGTCAAATAACACTCAACGCACCGCTAGCTTACAACCTGTTTACTGCGCACCGGTAGCTGCCAGAACGTGTGCTTTATGTCGCTCAGTCATGGAGGAGTCAAAAAAGGCTTAGTAAAAAGGCTTAGTCAATAAGACAGTTTTTCTATTTATGTAACTGACACACATAAATTATAGCCTATGTCCGTCTCCTGGCTCTAAGCTACCTACCCACCAATTTTTAGCCATATCGGTACAGCCGTTCTTGAGTTATAAGTAGTGTAACTAACACGACTTTCTTTTATATACAGGGTGTCCTCTCCAATCGTGGACCAATAGCTAATTTCTAAACCGTTAGAGATAAGCATAGAGTTTATTTAGGAAAAAATCTCCAAATTACGAAAGGAATTTTGGGTCCATTCAATGTTTTTCAAAAAATCAAATTTTGAAAGAGTTACGAAATTTAAATTTTTATACAGCCCCCCAGTCCTATCAATCATATTTAGTAAAACATTCTTGACACTGTAACGTTTAAAACTAAAAAAAATCACTTTTCTACCACAAAAATTGACCGAGTTATGACGTTTTGAAAAATCAAGATTTTGAAGGATTTCGCATACGGTCCCTTAAGTGATCTCTCGATGACGTCATGAAATAATGCAAAATCTTGATTTTTCAAAACGTCATAACTCGGTCAATTTTTGTGGTAGAGGAGTGATTTTTTTTTAGTTTTAAACGTTACAGTGTCAAGAATGTTTTACTAAATATGATTGATAGGACTGGGGGGCTGTATAAAAATTTAAATTTCGTAACTCTTTCAAAATTTGATTTTTTGAAAAACATTGAATAGACCCAAAATTCCTTTCATAATTTGGAGATTTTTTCCTAAATAAACTATATGCGTATCTCTAACGGTTTAGAAATTAGCTATTGGTCCACGATTGGAGTGGACACCCTGTATATAGATTACACTTGAAGATGATGAATTAGTCGCAAACTATTCCCATTTCATAGCTCATCCATCACAAACTCACAGTTCTTAAACCCTAGTACGTCAAAGTAAATTTTAAAGCGACGTCTGCTTTTGATAGTGGGCAAACGTGTTAAAATTGAAGTAATTTTTGATGAATCGTAATATTAATAACTACATTTTTTTTAACCTATGTGATTTCCAAGTACTTTTTTTTTTATTTTTACTCTGTTTTAGTAATTTAAAACTAAAACTATGTACTATATCATAGTGAATAAAAATGACGGCGTCAAAAAAGCACCCGTTAAAAGAAAAAAAACTGCAGACACATAGTTTAGGATATCAATTTATTGATGCACCTATACCACAAAAGCATTTTATTTTTCAGCAAATTTTCAAAATTATAAACGACAATATACACAATTAGAGATCTAAAACAAATTATTACCGCTTAAAATGACTCATTCTGCCAGTGCAGTTTGAATAAATTTTCTGACGAGCTATAAGATAATTGTAGAAACAAAATATGGACTGATATGGAGACTAACTTAAGTTGGACAAGTTATTTTTGAAGAATTTTTGTGCTTTAAAGTCTTCACGCAACTACTACTCAAATAAAAAGAAGCATAAATATAAAAAATTGTCACATATTTATACAGCTAATATTGTAATTGTTACTGTGTAAATACAAATAAAAACTATACATTTTTGTTTTTTAATGACATATTTAAAGTCATCGTTGGAAGATGAGTCATTAAACACATTATATAAAATGAAGCAAACATGTTTGCGAGATTAAAATTAATCGAGCAATACCTAATATATATTCTACCATAATTTTGCAATAATGTCACACAATGGCAACTTTGTTGGGAAAGCAATTAAACTTTTTTTTTTCCCCTCCAGAAACCTTCTGTACGTGAAAACATTATTACAAGACGTGTTATTAGATGAATTAAGCACGCCGAGATGCACACCAATGACTTAAAAAGAAATATCCATTTCCTTGATGCTGAAACAAAATGGGCAAAACAAAGCTAGATAACATCCTTTTGTGAAGTACGATAGCAATACCACGCACTTAACGCTCAGCGGAGATTGTTTCCTGACCTTATGACATGAATTTAATGGAAGAAGAGTTAGTTTGGGGAGAAAATAAAAGAAAGTCCCTAAGAAAATGAGTCTGTCCGTCACACATTTCTTGCTGCCGAAAGAAGAAGTTATCTCTCAAGATTTCTCTGTAAAAGATTAATCCCTGGGGAAGCGGATGTGTCTGAAAGAAAATACCGCGAAATAAAAAAGAATGTGATTTGTTGTAAGGATTAGTTTGGCTCTTTGCAGACAGTGGTTTTCGGTTAAATAAAGGAGAGGTTTTATTTGCTAGTTTTCACCTGATAGTCAGTTTGAAAGTAACTGTATTATAGCAGTATGTCATTTACTTTTATCTTCGTTTACAAGAATAGTATTAAGTTTTATGACCATACTTGTAGCAATGTTAATATATTAAATGGGATTTTCCTATTTCTTTTCTTTTTTTCTCAATAAAAACTTATCATATAGCTTAAAATATTCAAAAAAAATAATAAATGTTTAAATCAATGTCTAAAGTATTCAGACTTTATTGGCAAGGGTTTCATAAGAGGTATTATTTTTACTTTGCTGCTTAGTACAAAATATTTGCTTTTG